>PVKP010030529.1:0-27836 GCA_004027715.1 Plecturocebus donacophilus
TTTTAAAAGTTTCACATCCTCTTTTTATACATTAAGCAGTTTCTTGAAATTTTACTTTGCATATTTATTTGAAAATATGAAGTCAGTATTTTACTCTCCCAACACTTTTATCGATCTTGGAGCATTTCAACTTGGATCATTCACCTCCTAACTTTTGTGATACTGTTCTTATTCAGTATTTTGATTTTGTTCTTTTAAATATGCTTTATATTTATATGTTACTTATTTATAATTTTCTGGAGACTATTGTATTTAGATTTATGTACTTATTTTAAAATCGTTTTTAAATTTTCCATGCCTTCCTGCTCTTGATTCAGAGATTATTTTCCATCCATGTGAGGTACAGACTTCAGTATAAGAAGGGATTTTAAGGATATACTTTCATATTTTGTTTATCCTAAGGAGGCAGTATTTTATTTCTAATCTTGAAAAATAATGGGGTGTAGTGGGAGGGGGTGTGTTGTAAACATTCTAGCTTTATTGAGGGGCAGAGTATTTTTTGCTTTTGACTTTAGCACTTTGGAAATACTATCTTTGTGTTCTTGCTACCATTATTGTCATGAGAAAGACACCGTCAGGCTGGTCCATTTTAATGTATTCTTTCTGGTTTCTTTAAGATTGTCTTTATTTAATATTTCAGTTTCCTTACAATTCATCTACTTGTGATTTTTTTTAATCCATCTTGAAATTCATTAGACTTCTTTGATGAATTTTTGTTGTATAACTTGTAGAAATTTTACAACCAAAAATTATATTTTTTGCTTGTTTTTATGCTCCCTTTATGGGATTCTGAATAAATATATATTTGACAGTCTTACTGTATCTGCCAAATTTTTTAACTTCCTACTACATTTTCCATTTCATTGTTTGTTCAATATGCATTCTGAGTAATTTCCTCAATTTCTCCAGTTTGAATAATTCTCTCTTCAATTGTGTCTAATCTATTGCTTGAGCTATCCTTTGAGATTCCTTTTTGTTTATATTCAACAGTGCTATTCATTTGCATAAATTCTGTATTTTGTATTTCAAGTCTCATTTCTGTTTGTAATTTTATGTTTCAAGGCTCTCATTGTGAGAGCCTTGTCTTGCTTTCTTATTTTCATGATTTTATGTTTATTTATTTAAATATTTTACATAGTTTAAAAAATATTTCATGCCTGAAAATTTTAATACTGAATTTATTTTGATGCTGTGGGTCTGTTTTTCATAGATTTTTTATTATGAATGCATTTCTGTATTTAGGTATTTGTCTTGCCTAACTACATATTCCATCGGGGAAAAAAAGTGTATATTCATCTCTTTATATATAGCTTAGAGTCTGGCATCACGTAATTTTCTGGAAAATAGTCATTGAATGAATAAAAGAGTTTCCATTCTTCTTCCTGCTCCCAGAATCTTACTTATTTCATTATTGGACAAATTAAGTTTCTAAACAGGTCCCCCAACCCCCTGAAAAAAGAAAGACTCCATTAATTGCACTACTTTCAGAGTCCTTGCACATAGTACAGTGTCTCCTTTTTGTTTCTCTGACAGCCAGCAGTCTTAGGTAACTACTTTTCTTATATTCCATTGTTTTTTGTTACTTAATATTCTAGAGAACTTACACATCAGTCATTCTTATCTGTTAAAAGCAGTCTCTATTGTCTGCTGGATGTGACTGATTTTTTTTTCTTTAAATTTGAAGGTATATTCTAAATATGACTTCTTTTTTGCTATTCTTTTACCAATTTTGTAAGGCATCAAATGATAGTTATCTGCAGATCCTGATCTTAGTTTAATTCATGTGTTTTCTTTCTTAAAAAAAGTTTTAGTAAATTGACAGTTTTTAATTGTATAAGTTTATGGGGTACAAAGTGATGTTACAATTTATGAATAAAATGTGAAATAAATCAATCTAGGTAGCATGTACATCTTTTCAAGTACTTTTATTTTTGTGGTGAGAATATTTGTAATTTATTCAGCAGTTTTGAAATGTACAGTATTCCTATTATTAACTATATTCACAACATTGCAATAGAACTGAAAAATAAAAATGAAAACATGTTTCTCCTGTCTGAGATTTATATACCTTGTGATCATTATTTCCCCATTCCGCCAAGCCCATCCTTTGTAACCACAATTCTACTCTCTAGTTCAATTGTTATAGATTCCACATATAAGTGAGAACCCATGGTGTTTGTCTTTCTGTGCCTGGCTTATTTCATTTAGCATGTTCTCCCCTTCCATCCATGTGGTTGCAAATGACAGTTTCTTTCTTTAAAGGTTGATAGTATTCTGTTCTATATATGTACTGTATCTTCTTAAACAATGAATCTTTTGATGGACACTTAAGTTAATATTATAACTTGGCTATTGTGAATAGTGCTCCAATGACCATGAGAGTGGGTGCAGGCATCTCTTTGAAAAAACTGTTTTAAAATCTTTTGGGTAAATATGCAGAAGCAGGATTTCTGGATTACATGGTATTTCTAGATTTAGATTTTGAGAAACAACCATACAGTTGCCCACAATGTACAAATTCATATTCCTACCAATAGTGCACAAGAGTTTCCTTTTCTCCACATCCTGCCAACATTTCTTATCCTTTATCGTCTTAGTAGCAGCCATTCTGACAGGTGTGAGATGATATCTTATTGTGAGTTAAATTTGCATTTCTCTGGTGATGACTGATGTTAAGCATTTTTTTCATAAACTTGTTAGCAGTTTGTAGTTTTTATTTTGAGTATTGTTTACTCAGTTCCTTTCCCTTTCTTTTCTTTTATTTATTTTTTGTTTTGGTTTGTTTTCTTGCCATTGAAATGTTTGAGCTACTTAAATATTTTAAATATTAACCTCTTATTGAGTATATGGCATGCACATATTTCCTCCCAGTCTGTAGATTGTCTCTTCCTACTGTTGTTTCCTTTTGGGTTTGGTCTAATCACATTTGTCTACTTTAACTTTTGTTGCCTATACTTTTATAGTCAGATCTGAGAAATCATTGCCCGTGTTGTGCAGTGGTACATGGTATTACATGGTATTTCTAGTTTTAGATTTTGAAAAACAACCATACAGTTTCCCATGACATTGTGCAGTTATGTACATGTGCAGTTTTTCCTCTGTTTTCTTCTAATTTCATAGTTTTTGATCTTGTGTTTAAGTCTTTAGTCCATTTCGTGTTGATTTTTGTATATGGCGTGAAATTAGGGTCCAATTTCATTCCTCTGAATGTGGATATTCAGTTTCCCCAGCACTATTTATTGAAAAAACTATCCATTTCACATTGTGTGTTCTTGGCACCTTTGTCAAAAATCAGTTAACTGAATATGCATGTGTTTATTTCTGAATTTTCTACTCTATTTCATTGGGGGCGTGTGTGTGTGTTTGTGTGTGTGTGTACCCCGTCTCTCTCTCTTTTTAACCAGTACCATGCTCTTTTGATTACTATAGCTTTGTAGTATAGTTTGAAATTGGGTAGTGTGATACTTCCAGTTTTTTTCTTTTTGCTGGTGGTTGACTATTCAAGGTTTTTTGTGGTTCCATATCAATTTAAGGATATTTTTTGTTTCTGTGAAAAATGACATTAGAATATTGATAGGAATTGCATTAAATTTATGAATTGCTTTGACTAGGAGGGGCATTTTAACAATATTAATTCTTCCAGTATGTGAACACAAGATATGTTTGTGTTGTCTTCAATTTTTTAAATTAGTGTTTCATAGTTTTCACTATTTAGGTCTTTACTTTCTTGTTTAAATTTATTCCCAAATGTTTTTACAGCTATCATGAATGTAATTGTCCTGTTGATTTCCTTTTCACAGGTTTGTTGCTAGTATATAGAAATGCTATTGATTTTTGTGTATCGATTTTGTATTTTAAAGCCTTACTATATTTGTGGGTTTTTTTCAAGTATTTGCAGCTTTCTGTATATAAAATCATGTCATCTGCAAATGTGGAAAATTTCACTTCCTTTTTTTTCTGTTTGGATGCCTTTTCTTTCTTTCTCCTGGCGAATTGTTCTGGCAGGGACTTCCAATATTGTATTAAATAGAAGTGGCAAGTGTGGGCATCGTTGTCTTGTTTAGAAATTTTGTCGAAAGGCTTTCAGTTTTTCTGCATTAACTATACTGTTAGCTGTGGCATAATGCTTCTCATATATGGCCTTTCTTAGTTGAAGTAAGTTTCTTCTATACCTAATGTGAGAGTTTTAACATGAAAGGATGTTGAATTCTGTGAAGTGCTTTTTTTTTTTTGCTTCTGAATGAGTTGACTCTATGGTTTTGTCTTTCATTCTTCTAATATGATCTACCACACTTGTTGCTTTGTGTATGTTGAGTCATCCTTGCATCTGTCTTAGATTATCCTTTTAATTTCATGTTCTGTTTGCTAGTATTTTGTTGAGGACTTTTGCGTCTATGTTCTTGAAGAATATTGGTCTGTAATTTTCTTGCAGTGTAATATTCTTGTAGTATGGTTTATTTTCTTGTAGTTTTTTAAATGTTTGGTAGAATTCAGCCAAGAAATCATCAGGTCCTGGGCTTTTCTTTGATGGGAGAGTTTTTATTCCTGTTTTAGTCTCCTTGTTATAGGTCTGTTCTTATTTTCTATTTCTTCATGGTTCAATTTTGGTAGTTTGTATGTATCCAGGAATTTATACATTTCTTCCGGGTTACCCAATTCTTTGGCTTATGATTGTTTGAGGTCATCTCTTATCCTTTGTATCTTTGTGTTACCAGTTGTAATGTGTCCTTTTTCATTTATATTTATTTGAGTCTTCTCTTCATTTCTCTTACTCTGCCTAAAGGTTTGTTAATTATCTTTCCCAAAAACCAACTCTTAGTTTTATGTTTTGTGTTGTCCTCTAATCTCTTTTATTTATTTTTGCTCTGATCTTTATTATTTCTACTTTTTTTTCTTGCTAAGTTAGGGTTGAGTTTGTTCTTTTTCTGGTTTCTTGAAATGTAACATTAGATTGTTCATTTGAAATGCTTTTTCTTTTTTTTGATGTAGGCATTTATCATTACAGACTTTCTCCTAAGGCCTGCCCTTGTGTTCCCATTTTTATTTGTCTCAAAATATCTTAAAATTTTCCTTTCTTTTATTGATTTATTGGTCTTTCAGTAGCATGTTGCTTAATTTTCCTGTATTTAAAATTGTTCTGCCATTTCTCATGTTATTAATGTCTAATTATATATTATAATATGTGGTCAGAAAAGAGGCTGTATAATTCCAACATCTTAAATTTGCTGAGGCTTATTTTGTGCTCTAACATGTGAGATCTATCCTGCAGAATATTTCATCTGCTTGAGAAGGATATGTATTCTATTGGTATTGGACAGAATGTTCTGTATATTTCTGTGAGGTCCCTATGATCTAAAATGTTGTTCAAGTACAATATATCCTTGTTAATTTTCTGTCTGAGTGATCATTTCATTATTGAAAGTGGGGTACTGTTGTCCCCTGCCATTATTTTATTATGATGTATATCTCCTTTCAGATCTTAATATTTATTTTATATATTTAAGTGCTCTGTTGTTGGGTGCATATATATTTATAATTGTTATAATCTTTTGATCTTTTAATTGTTTTTAATATCCTTTGTCTCTTTTTGCTGTATTTGGTGTAAAGTCTATTTTGCCTGATATAAGTATTGCTACCCTTGCTATCTTTTGGTTTCCATTTGCATAAAATATTCTTTCCATCTCTTGATTTTCAGTCCATGTATGTCATTAAAAGTAAGGTAAGTCTCTGTAAGCATAGAGTTGGATCTTGCTTCATTACACATTTAGTCACTCTTTGTTTCAGATAATTTAATTCATTTACATTCCTGGTAATTATTGATAGGTAAGGATTTACTACTGTCATGTTGTTGTTTTCTGTTATTTTGTAGATAATATATTTGTTTATTCTCTGGTGATTTAATGGTTTTCTGTACTTGTATGCTTTGAATCTTTTTGTTTTTGTTTTATATTTCCACTAAAGATTTTTTCTTTGTGGTTACCATGAGGTTTATATAGAACATCTTATAACTGTCTATTTCAGTCTGTTTCAAAGGGAACAACCAACTTTGATTGCACATAACTCTACATTGTACTTATCCTCTCCTCCACATCGTATATTTTTGATGTCAGAATTTTCATATTGTATAATAAGTATCCCTGTCAATTCATTGTAGCTATACTTATTAATAGTGTTTTTCTAAACTCTCATACTATTATAAAACCCTCATGCTAGGTCTTACTGTCATTACAATTTTAGAGTATTCTGAATATGACTGTTTTATTTATACAATTGTTTTTTTTTTTTTTTTTGCTTTTTTATGGTTAACAGCTTTTTGTTTCAGTTTTAAAAAACTGACTTTACCAGTTCCTATAAGGTGAACATACCAGTGATGATCTCTCTTTGCTTTAATTTTATGAGAAACTTTTTATTTCTCCTTCATTTCTGAAAGATAGCTTTGCTAAATGAAGTATTCTTTGTTGTTTTTCTTCATTTAACACTTCGAATATATCATCCCACTTTCTCTTAGCATACAAGGTTTCTGCTGAGCAATCTGCTTATAGTCACATTGTCATTTTTTTGTATGTGATATGTTTCTTATGTCTTGCTTCTCTCAGAATTTTATTTTTGTTTTTGATAGTTTATTATGAGCCTTGATGAACTTCTTTCTGGATTGTATTGATTAGGGACTTCTGCTTTCTGTCCTTGGGTGTCGCCGTTCATTCCCAGAAGGACATTTCTCAACCATTATTTCTTTAAATATGTTTTTTTCTGGCCCTTCTGCTTCCTATACCTTCTGCAGTTTCCTAGTATGTGAATGTTTGGTCCTTTATGGCTGTCCCTTCATTTCTATAGGCCTTCTTTCCTCGTCTGTGTTTTTTCTTCACTGACTATATAATTTTGAATGTTCTGTCTTCCAGCTAATTGATTCTTCTGCTGAATTGAGTCTACTGTTGAAGTTTTGAATTTTTTAGATCAGTCATTGTATTTTTTTTATTTCTAGGATTCCTATCTGATTTTTTAAAAATGTTTTTATTTCTTTGTTGAGCTTATTTTTTGGTTTTCCAAATTCCACAAAATTTTCTCTTTATATTCTTATAGTTCACTGAACTTTTCTGAGTATTAATCTGAATTATCTTCATCAGTCATTTCATAAATCTATATTATTTTAAGGTAGACTATTGGAGC
Organism: Plecturocebus donacophilus; assembly: GCA_004027715.1. Taxonomy (NCBI): domain Eukaryota; kingdom Metazoa; phylum Chordata; class Mammalia; order Primates; family Pitheciidae; genus Plecturocebus; species Plecturocebus donacophilus. The sequence continues at coordinate 7,168 of PVKP010030529.1, forward strand.
TTTTTTAGTTGCTTTTGAAGGTGTCATGATTTCCTCATCCTTCATCATTTTTATGTCTTTGCATTGTTATCTGCACATTTGAGACAGCAGCTCCCTCTTCTAGCCTTTACACCTGTTCTTTGGCAGGAATAGTTCTTCACTATTTAGCCTAGCCTATGATTCTGGAAGGGCCAGCTGGTAACAACCCCAGGCAGGTAGAACTTGTTGTAAGTTCTCGAGTTGGCCGAGCCACTGCCTTCTGCTCCAATGTCAGGTGGTGCAACTGGTTAGGCTCTGCTGTCCAGTGTGAGCACTGGCTGGGTCTGCTATTAGGCATAGTTTCTGGCTGGAAACTGCTGTAGCTTCTGGTCTGACTAGTCACAGGATACATTCCTTGCATGGCCAGTTCAACTCTTTGTGAACTATAGCTGGGCAGGGCTGCAGGCTGGGCTCCAAGTTTAGACAGTATTGCTCCCTAGGACAGGTCAGAAGAAAGGCTGTCCTCTTTAGAAATGTGTGATTGACAATTGACTCCCTATCAAGACGGAGCCACAGAATGGTTTATTTTGTTTGTTTGTTTGATGAATTGAGTGGCTGTTTTACCTCTGTGGTCAAGCAAGTCTAGCTCTTACACTTCTCCAAACTTGTGCAAATGGGTGTTATTGGGTCAGCTTTTAGGCTGAGTGGAACCCTTGAGTTTTACGTTCCACTGAATGGTACCACTGAGTTTTAGGCTGAGTAGAACCACTGCTTGACTTCCTGGGTCAAGCTGGGTATAATTCTCTGAGATGTGCAAAGGTGGAAGTCTCCCTGCCTTTGCAGAGTTGTTGGGAGGGCTTATTGGGTAAGTGGAGCCACTGCTTTACTTTCTGGGTCTAATTGGTGTAGTCCATTCATTTCTCTAAAATCTAAGATTTCTTAAATCTTACATTTCTCTAAAAGTAAGATTCTTCTTTTGTGAATGGGGTCATTGTGGAGGTTTTTTGCTTCATAGAGCTGCTGCATGACTTCCTGGGTGAAGCCAATTTAGCCTCTTCATGTCTCTGAAATGGAAGAAAGTGGGCATCTTTCTGCCTGTACAGGATTATTGGGGTGTTCTCTGAAGTTGGGCAGGATGACTTAGATGTCTAGGACTCAAGTTATGTTGAACCCCATCAGATTTCTGAAGGCCACCACCTCCGCTTTGTGGATGGGTTATGAGGTTGACTGGTATCTGCAATTGAGTACCACAAGTGGTAGAAACACAGAGGTACCACCAATACTATGATCTGATCACTAGGACCTCTGCTATGACATTTTCACTACTGTTTCCTATGAAATAAGATCAAAGTGAACTTTCTAGGAAGCATCCCAGAATGGAAGGGATGGGTATGACCGCCTCTATTTCATACCCCTGCCCTAACCTCATAGAAACTGTGGGCCCAGGGAAATTCTCTTCATTTGGCATTGTGCCAACTTAGAGGAGTATGAGGGATGTCATAGTTGGAGTGAGACTGTTCTTCTTACCTTTCTCATTATAATTTCACTCATTTCTATGGACCGTCTTGGTGTCTCAGTCTTGTTTCCAAGTGCTGGGGTTTTAAAAAAGATACTCTTCCAGTCTGTGGATAGTTGCTAGTTGAACTTTCTCTAGGGGGCAGTGGAGCAGAAGACTTCTGATTTTGCCATCTTGCTGAACTCACCTATTGTATACGTGTATAATGACTTCCACAGTATCTGTTGTGTTTTCTCCCCAGGATTCCTTTAGAATTTAAATTAATGTCTTGACTTTTATGTCACTGTTTTCACCATTTTATTCTGAGTTCTAGACATTTCAAGTCTGTCTTCTATTTGTATAATTCAGTTTTGATGATAAAGTAAGTTGTACACTACCTCTAATGAGATTTTTAATTCAAAATACATTTAATACCCCCGTGAACTCTCCTGACACAAGATTACTCCTACTTTGTGTCCACTTCTACAGTTGAACATCTTTTTTAGTCTTCCTGAGACTGAAAATCAGAAAATATATAACGTGTTTTCTTGTCTTACTCAAAAGCATCATTTCAGATAGACATTTAATTGTAATGATTTCTAAAAGTTATTTCCACCTGGAGAATGGCTTCACTTATATGCTGATTTTTTTTTCTATCTTCCTAATGGGAAAAATATCTGTAGACAATAATTCTACCATCTGTGACCTTGAGAGAGTATTGCTTCTGCCTTTCATTCTGGGAGGGAGCTTTGCCGTGCTAGGGTTTTGCTAACTAAGGCTGATAAAAATTGGCACTGCTCTGTTCAGAACAGATGTCATTTTGCAGATTATGATTCACAGCCACCTTCTTGAAAGGAAATAGTTTCTAATACAATGGCAAATAACTGTGAAACTTTAGATTAACACTTTGGATACTAACTATCCACCCATTAACCAGAATTCAGAAGCCTAAGGGTCATTAACTAGGAGTCTTTTTAAATAATCAAAAATATCCTTTAAATGATCATTTTCTTTGCTCCATGTTTCTGCCAAGAGATTATGTTCAAATTGGCACATTTTATTCTTTTTTTGCGTTAAGTTTATAATTTGAAACTAAATTTTATGGGAACAAACCTAACCAGTCTTTCTGCTTCATGAGAAATTATCAGTATTATTTTACTGACACATGGGCCATTAACTAGAGCTTCCTATCCCGCCTGTAGGGTAATACGTTCTGGAAATTGTATCCATTGCCTAACAACCGCTGATACGTAGCTTTCTATTTATGCAGCCTCCCCATTTAAGAGAATGCCTGCCTCATTGTGTGCCCTTATCCCCCTGACTTGGGTATGTTAGTATAGATTTATCAGCGCCACTTATCCTTCTTAGACTGCATGTTTTTTCATAGGAAGAAGAATCATGGAGTACAAATCCCTTGTTGTTGACATTGTTTCCAGTTCCCAAGTACAAATATAAGGTTTTTATTTTTATGGTGCTATCTTCATGACAGTGTAGGCTTCATCTAAAACCTTTGATATTTCAAAGATATCTTAAGGTCAGCTATAATGTCACCTCTTTATACAGATTAATTTATACAGAATAATTTAATTAGTCAATTATTCTAATAAGTAAATATTTATTGAGTGTCTGCTATAGACATAGTACTATGTTTGAGCTTAGAATTTGGACGAGTTATCTTTTAGTATCTTAAGATTTAGCTGAGAAAATAAGTCCTGTAGATTGCAAACCAAATAAAAACATTAGTAACGGATTTTGAGAAAATACATACATTTTCTGATAACCTACATTACCGATACACAATTTAAAAAAGATGACATCTTAAGAGGCAGTCATTACAGCTGGGTCTTTGAAAATCGATGTGAATTAGCAAGACAGTTACTGGGAAACCATTTTACTGGGGGCAGAAATAATCACGATTATACTGGGGTGGCGACAGAAGTGGATTTTGAACAGCAAAGGAATGAGAACTGCAGTTACAAGGGTTGATTAGGTTGATTCTTGCTGGCCTTGAAAGCTAAGAGGAATAGCTGGAAATTTGGGTTTGACAGAGTGAAGGTAGCTATTTTAGGGAGATTAGAGCAGTAGCCAAAACAGAGAAGTGACCAGTTAGGCATCCTAGAGGAGTTCAGGCATAGGATGGTGTTCGTGTAGGCTTACAGTGGTCGGAGCATGACAACAGAAAACTAGCAGGAGTTGGTAACTGCTGGGTAAGTTGTGTAGGATCAAAACATTTTTGCTAATAGGGACATTGTATACGACACTGCTTTTCTTTTCTTTTCAAGTTCAGCTTTTTATTGAACACATTATAAAAGAGATTTAGTCAAAAAGACCAAAGCCCATGTGATCCTCAGACTCCTCGGATTCTTCTTTCTTTGCTTCCTCTTTCTTCTCCTCAGCGGGAGCAGCAGCAGTGGAGGGAGCAGGCCCACCAGTCCCTACACTGCAGATGAGGCTCCCAGCATTGACATTGGCCTGGGCCTTTGCAAACAAGCCAGGCCAAAAAGGTTCAACATTTACACCAGCTGCTTTAATGAGGGCATTGATCTTACCCCCCGTGAAGGTCACCTCATTGTCGTGCAGAATGAGGGCCTGGTAGACGCAGGCCAGCTCGGAGACGGAGGCCGTGGTGCGGGTGAGTGTGGAGCTGGCGCTGCCGGACGTGGTGCTGGTCGCCGGACGGTGAGGGCCTCACCCCAACGCGGTTTTAGGAAAGACAGCTGAGGAAAGGGGCGACACTGCTTTTCAACTTTATTAAGTTGTGGAATTTATATTATGCATGATTTAAGAAAATACAGTGTAAGAGTGTCACAAGTCCCAGACATAGGTATATTGGATGTGATAATGAACTGCTTGTTCTTCAGACCAGATGTCTGACACCTTTTGGCTGTCTGCGTTTTTCCTCATTGCAATCTGGCTCTTAGCACTGTAGTTTGGGTCTTTCCTAGTCAGTAAACTATTGGTGCTGCCTTACAGGGTTTAACTGAACTTTGTCGACCAATCTTTCCCTTCCTTTCCCTTCTCCTTCCATTTTTCCTTTCCTTTTTCCTTTGTCCTTCCCTTTTTCCCCCTCTCCTCTCCTTTCCTGTTTTTTTCCTCTCCCTCTCCCTCCTCTTCCTCTCCTCTTTTTAAAGAGATAGCATCTTGCTCTGTCACCCAGGCTGGATCAAAGGACTCCTGGGCACAATCAAAGGACTCCTGGGTTCAAGTGATCCTCCCCACTCAGGCATGTGAGTAGCTGGGACTTATAGGCTTGAGCCATGGTGCCTGGCTTGCCAGTCTTTTTTTCTTAATTAGCTCTTTCCCAAACAGTTATTGAATTCCTACTGTATTTGTAAGCCCGTTTCTGGACACAGAAAATAAAAAAGACTAAAACTATTGTGTGATGATTATGTTAATACAGTAAACCCAAGTGCATTTTCTTTAGTATCATTTAAGTTTTTGAGAGACATTTGTTTTCACTCATAGGAGCAAGAGGAAAATGTTTCTCATTTGGAGAGGGCTTTTGTTTTTCTTATACCCTGTCAATAAAGGATCGCTTTTTCCTGCAGTTTTGCAAATTTACATACACTGAACAGTTATTTTCATGTCCACTAGGGGACAGTGTGTCACTGTTAGGCTTTTTTCTTCCATATCAGCAAAATGTATACAAAAAGAAAATTTAATCTCAAATTATTTTGATTTGATGTTAATGATCTTATAACAAGATCTAACACTTGTGGTTTTTCTATATTGTATATGGTACAGAGATGGGGTGTGTATATTTATGACTAGATGGAAATATAGCTAGTACACTTGTTTAGTGTTTGAAATTTTGTGACACATAAATAACAATTTTTGGGTAAGTTCACCAAAGCAAGGATGGAAGGAAGATATTAATATCAAACTATAAGCCACCTGAATTTCAAGAGATTTTGTAACTCATGGAAATTGAATTTGGTTTTAGGTATGGAATTTGCTGACACAATGTAATGTTTACCCTTAAAGAAAACATTGTGTAATCTCTTGAGACATCTAAAGCCTGAATACATATGCATGCATTTTATAGTTTTCCTTTCAGCAGAGTACATTGTGTTCTTTAGAAGTGATGTGTATAGAGGATAGCTATCTCTAAGAGATTTCCTTTCAGGTTGTCCATAAAGATTTAGAGGACAATTACATCATAGCTTTTCCTGCTATTCTTTGAGACGGTATTCTACCAAGTCCATACCCATTTGATTCTAACAGCCTACTGTAAATTTGTTTACACTTTTTAAATTCAAATACTGATATTTGTGCAGTTTAATTATAAGATGTAATGTTTTAAAATACACTTTAAAAAATGTTTCTCGAATATAAGTACTCTGGAAATAGTTTCTCCCAAAGTTATCCTTTAAGAAAATTGAAAGGGACAGTTAGTATGAATTTGTGAGGACATGGGCATCATAGAAAATTGACCTCTTGTACACTTGCAAGGTGCTGTGCATTAGTAAATTACTTCACTGAATGATTTCCTTGCTCAAATTTCGAGATGGGAGGTGGAGAAGTATGCAAAAGAAAAGCCGCCATGAATTATGGAGGTGCCACTGTCATTTCCAATATTCTGTGAAAATAAAGAAATTTCTTGCTTTCCCTGATTTCCCACAAGTTTGCCAAAGGCTTAGAAGTCCCATCAAAGTTTCATCAAGACTTCACTACTCTGCTAAAGATGCTGGATGTAATCATCATAAAAGAACCAGCTCAACAGCAAAAAGACACACATACAAAGACTGGCATGTGGGATTTTATTGACAAGACTTAATTACTGTGGACTAAATTTAGAATTCCCTTACATGTTTAAAAGATAATGGTTAATTGGAGCTCTTCTTTTGTGCATCTTTCACCCAAATATGGCTTATTTCATCCTAATCGTGAAATTATAGGTGGTAGAGAAATAGATAAATATAAGTTTCTAGGTAAAACTCGTGGTTAATTTTAATCCCAAATAATTCAGTTTGATGATTTAGAAAATTAAAAACAGCTATTTTATATTGCTTTTTTTTTTGTCTTCTAATAGTCTTAAAATCAAGCTGTTAAGAAACTCTTTAAGATCTCAGTGAACAATTGTTACATGCTGGGTAAAATTAACTACACATTTTTTGTTATTACTTTTAGCTAAAATTTTATGATAGTTTTCTTAATGTCTACGTCAGCAGAAAGCTAAGACTTTGTGAATTACTAACATGATTTATTTAGGGGCCTTTTACTGAAGCCTTGAATTTTCAAGCAAAAAAGGTTTTGTTATATAGATTTTGAAAATATTTATAGAGAGAAATGTTCTCCAGGAATTTGGACACTGTTCAGTACTATTGATTTTGTATGACAACAAATCAAATTTAGCTCCCTGAATTTAACAGTCTTAAAATTAAATTTTAAAATAATTTGCTTTTCCTGTGAGAATCAAATGTATTCATTGTGGAGGTTTTGAAAATATAGCAAAGCAGAAAGAAGAAACAAAAATTGTCATAAATCCATCTTCCAAAAGTAACTTCTTTTAACATGTTTATATTTTCCCTCCCAGGATTTTAAGGAAGCTGACTACTGAAGAGTATGTTGTTTTTCCCCTTTTTAGCTGGTCTCTATTTTTGCTATGATACAGTTGTAACCAAGAAAAAAGAGTGAGACTGGATGTAATAGCCCATACTTATAAGCCCAGTACTTTGGGAGGATGAGGTAGAAGGATTGCTTGAGACTAGGAGTGCAAGATCAGCCTGGGCAATATAGTGAGACAATGTCTCTACAACAAATTAAAATATTAGACATGGTGGCACATGCCTGTAGTCCCAGCTAGTCAGGAGCCTGAGACAGGAGAATCACTTGAGCCCAGGAATTCAAGGCTGTGGTAAGCTGTGACTGTGCCACTGCACTCTAGCCTGGACCACGGATTTTTCCAAAAACATTGAAGCTGTTATAAAGTGAACAAGAGGATAAAATAAGCACAACAGCTATGACGATAATTTAGATTTAAGAGAAAATGCAGACTTTAACACATTATATAGGATTAAATAGTTATGTTTTTCTTCAAATTTTTCAAGTGTATGCTTTTTATTTTTATGTGTGGCTATGCGAACGTTTGATATGCAGTTTTATAGTTTATGCTCTTTATGGCTGTTGAGCTGGAATAAGGTAAACCAATCCTGGAAATTTTTTTTGCAAAGTTACAGATCGTAAATAAACTGCTGCTAAATGTAATTTCAGTAGTTTTCTTTCTTTACTTTTTAATCTGGGGATTGGGGTACCTGCTTTTCTTGCAATAACTTTGTAAGACCTATCTTATCACATCGATATGCCACAAAAGAATAAGTTATATCTTTTTTTCCCAAAGTATTTCTTGTCCATTCTGCACTCATCAGTTTTTGCCACCTCTTTCTCTCGTCCTTTGGTTCCACTTTTACGAATCATCTCAGCATTATTTAATGTTATCATGCTCTGAATTATGTAATCTTTTTATGTCCAGCAATAATGATATTACCTGCCTTCTCACCTGATACTTACTTATGTTTATTACATCACATTGCTTTTCTAGGAATGGGGTTGATGCTTCCTTATTCTTGTTTCATCAAAGCAAATATTCCCACATGACTTGGCTGCTGGGATAGCCCATATGTGGTTTTTTTAAATGTTCCAAACAGATTTCCTAGTGGTGAGGGGGTTACCAATAGATAAGGTAGAAATAGGAAAATGGAATAGTAATATGGTCATAAAGTATTAAAGTGATTGTAATACTAATTTGTCATTTTCTTCTGTGTTACAGGTCAAATTTTTTTTTACTGTCTTCCACATCACTTACACTGTATTCTACTCTGCCTATTCAATATAAAACCAATCCAGTTCTTAATTTCACTTATTTTATAATTGTAAAACTCTCTTTCTTATAGATTCTATGTTGAAAATTTCCATTTTTCATCAATATTTTTATCTCTAGGTCTGTTTTTTAATGTGTTATGCATAGTTATTTTGAAATCCTTGCATGCTGATTCCAATGTATGTGTCATTTCTGGGTCTGCTTAAATTATTTTTTCTCTTGATTCTGGGTGTTTTTTCCCCCTATATCTTTGCTTTCTGCTTCTTTGCTTATCTAGTGATATTTGATGCCACACTTTGGGTACAAAACATAAAAGCTCTACATTATTTTAATGTCCTCTAAGGAATATAAAATTTGTTCTAGCAAGCAATTGGGTTGCTGAATTAATTTGATCCTGTGGACGTTGTTTAAGCTTTCTTAGGGCAGGTCGGGTACAGTTGTGCCTTATCCTCAGGCTGTAGTCATGCCTTTTCAGATATCCCAGCTAAAAGCCATGGGCGTTCACCAAGGCCTCTTCATTCTAGCTGAACTCAGATGTAACCTCCTGCTCCGTGGCACTGTGGGGCCTCAAAGATCTCCCCTCAGCTCTCCAACTTTCCAGCAGTTATTCTCTGCTAGGCCTCGTTGAGTTTCTCCCTGGGCATGCACAGTTAGGAACTGGCAAAGGACTGAAGGAATTTTTAGCAGATTTTCAGGAGTTCTCCGCAATTCCTTCCTGTCAGGGATGCTGCCTACAGAAACACAAGCCTCTTTGACAGCTTTAAATTATTATCTATGTCTTTTCTACCCAGAGATTGCTGTGCTCTCCTTGGGTTCTGTTTGTCTTCTTTGTAGATTGGAAAAATGCTCTCAGCATAACAGCTGGGGAGAACATTAGGAGGCTTTTCTTTCAAGGATTATAAACATGCATATGTTATTGTCCAAGACTTGCAAAAAATATTCTCACTTAAGTTTTCCAGACTTAATGGTTATATATGGTGAGATGGTGTTATATACTACTCTGTCATAGCTGTAATTAGTTTACTTCATAAAAGTAATAATTCTAATTGCTATTATTATTCAATATTTACTAGGTATCAGTGCTTTACATGTCTTATCTAAGTTCCCACCAAAAATGTTATCCCATTTTTAGATGAAAAAATGGAGAGCTATACAACTTCAGCAGTTTGTGCAAAGATCACTTAAGCTGTCAAACCTATATGTAAACACCAGCATTCTGACTTCCCAACTGCATACTTTATTAAAAGAGTATTGTATGTTTTTCAGGAAATATATAAATGGATCAATGTGCAAAAATATATTACCTTTGTAATTCAGGTTTTGTAATCTGGCACATAACATTTGTAAATGGTCATCAATTAAAGATACCTTTTTAAAAGGGGTATGCTTCAATTTATAGATAGAAAAATTGACAGGATGCTGCCGAGAGTTTCCATATACTTGCACCCAGTTTCTCCCATTATTAGTATGGTGCATTTGTTACAATTTATGTACCAACGTGGATGTATTATTAACGAAGTCCATTTTTTGGTCATACTTCCATAGTTCTACCTAATGTGTGTTTCTGTTCCAGTACCCCACATTACTTTTAGTTGTCACTTTTAGTTCTCTTCAGGCACCTCTTGGCTATGACAGTTTCTCACACTTTCCTTGTTTTTTGATGACCTGTACGGTTTTGAGGAGCACTTGTCAGGTATGTTGTAGAATGTCCTCCAACAGGAACTTTTCTGTGTCTTTCTCATACGTAGCCTGGAGGTACAGGTTTTTGGGAGGAAGCCCATGGACATAAATGCTATTTTCATATAATTTCAAGAGTGTCTACTATCAACATGATTTTTCACTTTTCATATTGACTGCTTACCTGAGTTTAATACACATTTTAAATGTTTATAATATTTGGAACTCACGAATGTATATGTATGTGTGTGTGCATATGTGTATATATACATAACATGCATATACATTTATGTATGTGAATAATAAAATGATCTCCTGTATTGCACCTCTGCCCTCCACTCTCCTCAAGGCTTAAAACCATTTTTTTTGCATATTTTTTGGAGGCAAGAAGTGCTTTTATAAGATATATTGGGTTTGCTTTTTTTTTTTTCTGTGTTACCAATACTGTTCTAGAGATATGGAATTTTGAGATGAGTTTGAAATCCATGAATTGTGTGAATATCTAATCTTCTAACTTACTACAGTTTCCTGAATATATGTGTGTCTAAAAATCTTATTTAATCAGTTTTTAAATTTCCATGTTTCTTAAGGGTAGAATGATCAAATGAATTCAGGCAGAGAAGGAAAACAAATGTTCAGTAGAATGACATAGTTTCTTTTTCTTCAATTCTCATCTTTCAAAGTGAAGCCTGTAAAAAATAGAAGAAGTAAATTAGTCTTTAAAAGGACATCTTAAATTCTTAACTAAAAATATATACATTATGAAGCTATCAAAATGAACATAGATGATTTATTGTAAGATACAGAAATGTGATTTTTCTAGCCCTGGGATCTTAAACAGTTTTTCCTTAATTTCTTCATTTGTTATTGCGCTGCCTTCATTATAGCAAGTATAAACTGGTTTCAGCAGGGTGATAGAGACAGACTTGTTCTGTTTATTTTTGAAAGAGGAACCTTAATTATCATCATTTGTGTTATGTCTCAATTTAATAAATGAGACTTAGGAATAGATGTGCATTACAGACCCTGCAGCACTGTAATTAATTGATCATTAAGAATGACAAATGCATATCAATAGTTGGTTTGCATTTGCTCATTTTAGAATATTTATTTATATGTTTATGAGTGATGACACAGATGAAATCTACTCTCATATAAAGGAATCATATTTTAAGCCCAAACATAAATGGTTTTATGATTTGTTTAGATGTGGTTTAGGGATTTGATATTCTGGAAACTAACAGCACTTGAATCCAATTTTAAAATGTCTTATAAAATCCACTTGCAAGAAGTGAAGTAGCTGACATTTAGCATCTTGCAGATCTTCTCCAGCCCCACCCCTTAGCACACAGTAAGGGACACTGATAGAAAAGAGCACCTGAAGCAGAGATGGCCTCTCACCGTCATTCTCATAGCTGAAGAACCCAGACACAGGGCGGTGGGAGCAGGTAGTGGTTGTGATGAGGCTTCAATAATATATTTTTTGTACTGTTGCCAGGCTTTAGGCTAAATATGCAATTAGGAGTAAACAAAGTAAGCATTTGCAGTCAGTGTCAACAATTGAGTTTAACCGAAAGGTTAATATCTCTATTGTAGTCAGAACCTCTTTGGCTTTGAATTTGTTACAATTTGTGGAGTGCTACCATGTGTTACGCATTGAGCAAAGTGTTCCATATTCAAAGATAAAATGAAAAATTCCTTACATAAAAAAAAGTATCATCTGGTAAAATAGACAGTCAGCTAAAAAAGACTATTAAAATTCAGTGTGCTAGAGGAATTCACAGCTGTGCAAACCTATAGTCACTTCACCCAAACTGGGCTGGAGAATAGGAGTTAGGGTAAATTTCAAGAATCACTGATACCTAGGTTGAGCCAGGAAGAGTAATTAGGGTCAGCTGAGTTAGAAAGGGTGTATGAAAGCTTTTCTGGCAAAGGAATTAGCTGGTCCAAAGAGATTCAAGTGCAGAAAAATAGCTTCTTTGAACAATCTTAAGCAGTTCTATGTGGCTTGGAGAACTGAGTAATTTTAGGGGAATATGAAGAAGAGGCTGGGAAGATAAGAGACATTTTATTACCAGGTAAAGGGATCAGACTTTATCCTGACATTTAAAAGTAGTCTTCAGAGGATTTTAGGCAGGAAACTTCTGTGATCAAATCTATATTTTAAAATAAGTATTTTGACTTCTTTGTGGAAAATGGAGTGTAACAGGGCAAGACTTTAGAGGGACGGTCTGTCAGAATATTCCAGTAATAGAGGGCAGAAGGTGCTATTCTGGCAGTGGCAGTTTGAGTGGCGTTATCCTTAATGCCTTATCCCAATGTATATGGATGGAAGAAACAATAGGAAAGAGATACAATAGGTCCTAGTAATATATTGGATATTGGGATAAGGAATTAAGGAGAATTCTGGAGTTTAGAGATTGGTTACCACATCCCCCTTTTAAAATACAGCACAATTCACAACACAGAGACCTGAAAGATACTAGCTCAGTTTCTATTTTCCTTTCATATGATCATCTCCTCATTATAAACAATTAGAATAAGTGGATTCTTATAGGCAATATGATTTCAAAGGCAAAACCGCTTTTCAGCAACTTGTGAAATAACTCATTTCTTCACTTTTCATGGTTCTTACTTCACAAACAGCAGGCAGAGTTTTTTACCCCATACTAGTACTCACAAACAGTTCATAACAAAGTTGGAGAACACTTAGAAACAAGATGAAGAAAAGGATTGCATCATTGATGAAATACTCACACTTCAGTGAAGAGCCAGAGGTTGTCAGAAATTGGATTAAGGAAAAATAATCTTTTCTTTCCATTAGCATTTGAAATTGTGTCACTGTTTTTTCTTGTATCTTAAGCAGATATTTTTGGTCCATAATGAAAAGTGTTTGTGAAAGTATTTCCTCTTTATTTGAGGAACCATGTCCATGACAATGGCTACGGTCTGAGTTTCTAAAATGCCAAATCTAGACAGCAGCAGATCTTGAAAAATGGCTTTTTATCAAATTTAATGCATGGCAATTTTTCCCCTAAAATATTGTTTTATTCTTTCTTTTAGGATGAGCAGAAGCTACAGGAGAGTTTAAGGCAAGGTGCTATCATTATTGCTTCATTAATCAAGGAAAGAAATTCTGGTCTCATTGGTCAACTACTGATAGCATGAAGAACACAGAAAATTACCCACTTTCTAAAACATCTACCTGAGTATCTTTATTGTGCTTTATCCCCACCTCCCCACTGTGTGTGGTAGAATGTTTCATTTTTCTTTTATATCGTCTCTGTAATTTGTAGGATGTGATGCTTAGATTATAAAAGCATATTAATATTTATATCTATGAAATAAATACCTTTGTGTATGACAATTATTAATTGCCTGAACCAGAAAAAATAGTAAATAAGTGCAAAATAGTAGCCTTCAAATGAATCTTTTCACAAAGACATGAAAGGGCAAATAGAAATAATGATGGGTGAACTATTCTTTCAAGGAATGTGAATTTAGAAAACTTCAGCTATTATCCTTACTGTTAATTAATCACACTATAATGAAGCTAATGGATAAACTTCAGAATTATTCTCACTTCTATAATTTTTTTGTCACCATGTGATATTTTGTCTTTTTGTCTTGTGTTAAAAATTTCTGCACCGTAATAAAAAAGGGTTGGGGGATACCAAGGAATGGAACTATTTGTTTCTACTATTTTCCACATTAGCCACATGTTACTCAAGATCCATAAAGGAGATGTCATCTCCTCCTGCTTTTCTGTTTTTAAATTGTATCTTATTCTTGGTTTATGAACTATAATTATGACTTAACATTATTTTAAAGGGTCTCTGGTTTTTTTGAATGGGCTTAAAAGTGTCTAGAAAGTTTCACAACTTGTTTTGGTCAATCCCTGGTTAGTTAAGACAGAGACTTTGTTGTACATCATAGAGTTAAATTAGCGATTATTTTGATTCAGATACTAATACCTTTTAAAATCAAGTTATTTCCAGTTTCCATTGATATATACATCTTAAATATTAATATTTTCTCTATTTCATAATTATGAGTATCCTTTAATTCATTAGAGGTACATTTTTTTCTGTACTACATTTATTTATTTTTAATTTTTTGAGATGGAGTCTCCTTCTGTCACCTAGGCTGGAGTGCAGTGGCACAATCTCAACTACAACCTCTGCTTCCGGGGTTTAAGCAATTCTCCCTCAGCCTGCTAAGTAGCTGGGATTACAGGCATCTGCCACCACACCCAGCTGATTTTTTTTTTATTTTTAGTAGAGACAGGTTTTCACCATGTTGGCCGGGCTGGTCTGGAACTCCCAACCTCAAGTGATCTTCCTGCCTCGGCTTTCCAAAATGCTGGGATTACAAGTGTGAGCCACCATACCCAGCCAACATACATTCGTATTTTTAAAACCAGTTAGGGCGTAGGCTGCATGTGGAAACTATATTAAGTGAAATATTTTCAGTTAAAGATATACTATACAATATCTACCTTGTGGAATTTTTATTTAACATGTTGGGTGGTTTCCCTCTACTTTTCAAGTATATAGTAGGAGAGTTTATATTTTACATTCTTGTAAATGAAATGTGTTATTTGAATGTAGGCTTGGACCTAAATTCCTGGGCCTGCCATTTTTTTCTCTAAGAATGTTAAGAAATTTAAAATCCGTGAATTTAAGTTTCTGAGGATGGAAATAGGTAAGCAGCATGTGGATAGTGGTTAGAATATCTGTGTCCTTGTTCACGTGTTGGCTGCGTGGTGAAAGCCACAGCTGCTGAGTCCACAACATGCGCCTGTTGAAGTCGTCAGGTTAAAATGTTTAAGACGTTGAAAATGCTTATAAAGGAAGAAGGAGAAATGTTATCAAGGCTTTAAAGAGAGGGTAAGCGCCTTTCAGAAGAATACAGGAAACTGGGCATATCTGTGGCACAGCAAAATCACCCTCATCTTTGGAGTGCTGGCTGGGTTAACATAGACTTCAGCTTAAGGAATCCTCTAGCAGACAAAGATTTATCTCAAAGTACTTACTATGACATTACCCTAGTCCATTGGTAACATTTAGTATAATTTAGTTAATAAAATATTAAATTGTGCCTAAAAAAATAGCATTTGGTCCTTTGTAATTGACAAAGCAATTCATAGTGTTAAAATATATATATATATGTATCTTTCTCTCCACATCCTTCACTATTTTGATGAGGAACTTGAAGCTCAGGGATTTTAGTTAGCTTGCCAAAATCATGTGACTGAATAGTAACAAAAGGCTGGGCTTAAACTCAGGAAGCTGATAATAAGTGTTAAGCTCATATTCCTGACTAACAGTGACCCCTGGCAAAGACATCTGAAAGAGGTTGTGAGGTATAAGCCAGAGGCGCTGAATGAGCATTGGCGAAATGGACAAGAAGGGTGGGACAAATATATCCAAGGACTAGATGAAAGTCCTGGAGCTTTTGGCTTTCCAGCCACCTTTCCAACATAAAGAAATTGTAGCTAAAGTTAAGGAAATGAAGAGAAGTATTGGCCAAAAGATAAATTATTTTGTTGTTTAAGAGATCCAGAGGCAACTTTACAATTACACTTCTATCACTGTGTCTGTAAGTTTACTTTAGTAAAAGCCATCATTCTCACTTTATTTTCCAAAATCTCTTAAATAATAATAGTGATTACACCAAAGTTTCTGAAAGTCCTTCTATTTGCAGGAAATTCTGTGGAAAAATGGTTTTCTTTCTAAATTTATGCTAGTTAAATGCAAATTAAAGTTAGTCATCTTAGGAATTCATTGCAGTGTGAGCAGTGGTTTGATTAATGACATTTTGGTGAAAGATTTTTTTTTTTTTTTTTTTTTCATAAAAATGCTCAATTTGAGATGACATGTTAAAAGTATGCACATTTACAGGTAAGAGTTCCCTGTATTCTCTCAGAGTCGTCGTTATGGTTATTTTAAGCATTCTGCATTGATTTAACAAATATTTTTTCTTTACTAACTTATTATAACTATCAACTTCATGTAAATAGTGATCATCTTATAAAAATCAAATTGCTGAATGCTTTCTTAAAATCTGTAAATTTCACTTTGTTTTAATGCTGAAACTACAAATTCACAGAGGCATAAATCATAACATCTTAATTAAAATGTCAACCATATGCAAGAAGAAAGATGGAAGTTATTTAGAAAGTTTAATTTGAAAATAAAATAGTGAAGCATTTTAATTGATACAAGATTTGTTAATATGGCTTAAAAATCAGTGGACTAAAAGGGGCTGTGTAGGTGGTGGTTGGAATTGTAGTTGCATTTATGTATGTTCTTATTAAGCTCACTTTGAAAATTGTAAAAAGCGTATGCATTTTTTAAGGTGACATTGAAAAAGTACTATAAAGATTCTAAATATTTTGTTTTTACAAAACAAAATATAAGTAAAATATTAATTTAAAATTTAATGTCATTTTCATTGTTTACATGTACATGTTTTTTGAAACTCGGTCACAACTGAATAAATGTGACATTCTCAAAATATAACATTGTGATGCTTTATATTATAGAAAGACAGAATTTGAAGTCCAGATCTATATTCTGTAAATATGTATTTAAATATATGTATGTAAATACATATATATAGTACTTACATTTATATATATATATAAGATTATATGTGTATACACACACACACAGACACACATATATATATATATGATTATAAAACCAGAAGTCTTAATTAGGTTTCCTCCTCTTCTCCTAGTTTTTAGCAAGTTTCTTAGCAATTATAGTGGCTGCTAAGGATATAAAACCTATACTTGGGCACAGGAGAGAAAAGTATAATGATGACCTAATGTCTGTAATGAGTCAAATTATTGCTCAGAAATACTATTTTCTTCCGATTGCCTTCTACTGGAGAAATACTTGTTCAGGACTTTGGTGTTCATCATGTGACCTGCTTTGGCCAGTTCAGGGGGTCAGAAATGGCAGTGTGCCACTGAGACTTGGCCTACAAAGACCTTCCATGTTTCTACTTTCTCCAGCTTCCACCATAACCATGAGAAGAACAAGCCCAGCCTAGCCTGCTGCCTCCAGAAGGAAGTTGAGAGCCCAGATCACCTGGACTCCCAACTAACCAACAAATGGATGAAGGACCCAGCTGAGATCAGCAGAGCCACCTAGCCCAGTTAGGTAGACCTCCAGTAGGTATGTGAGCCAAATAAATACTCATAGCTTTTTTGCCAATACTGAGTTTTCAGTCATTTTATTGCACACCAATTGATAACAAAAGAAAATCTGTGGCATTATGAGTTATATTTGCCCTCACAAGTCTGGAACATATCTAGAGACGCACATTTTGCGAAAGCAGAATGCTTATAGGAGAATTGTTAGAGTGATGATACCAAAGTACTAGGAGGTTCTGAGGATCACTCATTTCCTACTCAATAGTTTTTTAAAAAGACCTGAATGTTTATAAAAAGTTTTCAGAAGAAGTGAAACATTCTTGGATATGAAATTATGTTTAGTTAAAGATATGGGCATTTAAAATAATAATAATAGCTAACTTACTGAATGATCACTATGTTCCCAAAACTGTTCTTAGTATTTTACTTGCACATAACTTCTGTATTCTTCATAATGACTTTATGTGCCTAGGTAGTACACCTATAACCATTTAAAAGGGCACATACTTTTTGAGTAACATGCTCGGAGTCAACCAAGCAGCAAGTGAAAGGAATGAGATTTAAATTTGGCTCTTTAGCCCCAGGGCCTGTATTTGTGAGCACTATGCTATGCAATATTTAAAAACATACTATTTTCAGATCCCCTGAAAGAATGACTCTCAAAGATGAGACCTTTTTTCCTTTAATAACAAGAGAAATAAAAAGGGTAAAGCGCATTACTTTTCAGTGTTTCAGTACTCTTTCTTTCCCCATCTCCATCCCCAAAAGACATATTTTACAACATCCTTGGATCTGTACGTGCTGGTGAAACCAAGGAAGACTGATAATGTATATAAAATTACTATCAGTGCTATCTCTGTGAACGCTAAAGTTGCTGGGATTTCCTCAGGCAATGAATGATCAGATACACTTGAATGACAAGTGGAAGATAGCATGAGATGCATGTAGCCATTTATGCCTCAGCAACACAGCAAGACATGAAAAGAGTTGAAATCTATTCATCTCTTCAAGAGAAAGGAAGGTTCAGAGAAGTGCCTAGGAATAAGAAAGTATAAAGTCATTGTCTTCGGATTCTCTTAATCACATATGTTCACCAATGTTTGGTCAGCAGGAAAATTTGGGGGTGAATGGTGCCTGGTTTGATGAGAGGCCAGAGTGGAGCCAGGTTGTTTTTCTTTTATCTAAAACTTTGAAATCTTTTAACAATGGCTTCCCAGCTGAGATGCATTATGCAAATTAATTCTCTGCTTAGGATGCTACCAAATAATCTGAACAGTTGTTAAAACACGTGGGTCTGTTTAGCAGCATTAATGAAGGCTGGCTTGTCAAATGCATTTTTTTCTTTTAATTTAACCTTAATTAATCCTTCCAGCATCTCTACAAGGTAGGTCCATATCAACCTTTTGATATGACAGTTGCAAAAAGGCAGATCCAGAGATTACGAACTCATGATTGCTGGGCACACTAGAACCAAAGTAGAATTCCAGCATTTCTAACATAGGACAGTTTGGGACCAATAATAGTCCATCTACTTTGGACAGTTTTTTAGGCAAATGGATCAGAAATAGGAAGGACTGTTGTTAAGGATTCAAAACTCCGATTTAAATGTACATCCAGAATTTTACCTCAATGCATTCACTTATTTTCCATTTTGCAAAATTGCAGTTAAGCCCTGAGGCAAAAGCTTCAACAAGACAATCTTAGAGATGGTTTTGACTCAAGTTGAAGACATGATTTGAGATTCTAGATAGAGGCCAATTTTGTAAGAATTTCCACTAGTCTGCAGACTGTAATAATTGTGTTATTTGGATAAGGTTTGGCAAAGCATCTAGTAAGATTAACTGAATGAGTTTTCTGGAGTTTTGCCATTGGGAGCTATCCATTATGTTCTTTGTTCTACCCCATTATAAAGCAGGCTATTGAAATTGAAATTGGTTGGTTTATTGGTATGTCATGTTTTTATTTCTGTTTTTTTCCTCTTCTATTCTTAACATCTGAGCTCTTAATTTGGTTGAAAGCAAGCTCTTCAGTCTAAGTGGATAACAAAACATCCCTTTGAGAAGGAGGAAATAGATGATAAAATCTGTGTTACTAATTTTCTTCAATAGTTTGGAGGATTTTTTTTCCCATCCTGTGTGTGTTTTTAAGACCTTGTTAAGTTCATAGTTCTTTTTTCTTTTCTTGCTTAAATGGAATATTCTCTTTAATCCCACCTGAGTTTCAAAAATGTATTATTGAACTGCCCAGTTCAGGAATTCAGTTGCCTGTTTTACTGAATGGAGGTATGTGTGACCCGATGGTAAAAGAATGTTATTCAAAGACATTTCCGCTTGTTTGTTTCTTGGATCAGTTACTATTCACATAAATCTGGAAAGAATCCAAAATATGCAAACAAATTAAGAGTTTGAGGATCCCAGTGGGAATATCTATAAGTTCTGCTATAAATCAGGAATTTAAGATAAATAAAGATAAATACAGTATGTTATAATAAGATAGCCAGGAGAAGCAACTATAGACCAACTATTCTTGGCTGTGGTTTGGGAATCTTAATGAATATTAAAAGAGTTGCGTTAATCATTAGGTTATGCATGATGTCCCTCCTTCCCAAGCCTATATATGTTGCCTAAAGAGAATTTTATTTTCATTTTACTAACTTTTAATTGTTGCTTAATATCAAACAACTATTCAACTTAGAAGCCACTGTTTTATATTCTCAAACCCTATTACATATTTAAAACATGCAAATTATCTTTATGATTATTAATCTCTTTATATATTTACATAAATCAGCGAATACACTAATGTGTGGTTTGAAAGGCTGGAGATTTTCCTCCAAGAGCTTTTGTGATGCACTCTCTTCTTGAAACTGTCAACCTCAGACTATGAACTAAAATCTGTGTTTGAAGAGATACAAAGTAATGTGATGCTATCTGGTCATTTTATTACCTTTGACTCGGGCTAAAACTTAAATGTAAAACTCTCTCTTAACACAAAAATTTAACTTTACTAGTATGACACTTCCATTTATGTATGATTGTAGAGAAGGAAAAGTGTATTTTCTTCTTGTGAATATTTTTTGGAAGGAGTTGGAAAACAACTGCATTGTGAGTTAGTGCTTTGTATGCGTATACAATAACTTCTAGAGACTTGAGTGTCACTGATTTGGCAAAGCAGGAAAACTAATGAATATATCTGGTGCATATGTATACATAAGAAATACATATTTATAACTAATAATTATACATACACAATTAACGATACTCATTGACAATGCAGATTAAACACATTTTTTAAGCAATGGCCATACCTTTTATGTTGGCAGGCTCACGAGCCTGTGACATAAAAATGAGATTATAGGAGAGAGATCCAAGATGGCTGACTAACAACAGCTCAGGAATGTAGCTCCCAGTGAAAGCGCAGAGAACGAGTGGACGCCGCACTTTCCGACGAGTTTTTGTTGCCCACAGACCGGGAGATTCCCGGCGGAGAAGCCACGCGGGTCGCCGGCGCGACTCTTTTGGCCGGCGCGGCTGTTTTGCCGGCACCCAGCGCGG
>PVKP010030530.1:0-27841 GCA_004027715.1 Plecturocebus donacophilus
TTTCTTTCTTTCTCCTTTTCTCTCTTTTTCTAAAATCTCTTCCTTTTTCTTTTTTTTCTTTCTTTTGCTGTTTCTTTCTCCTTTTCTCTCTTTAAAAAAAAATGTTATTTTTATATTAACAATTTAACGTTCAGCACCATAGGAAAGATAAAAATTATTTTAAGAAATTTTAAAAAATTCAGGGGCCAGGCGCGGTGGCTCACACCTGTAATCCCACCACTTTGGGAGGCCAAAGCAGGCAGATTGCCTGAGCTCAGGAGTTCGAGACCAGCCTGGGCAAAACCATGAAATCCCATCTCTACTAAATTACAAAAAATTAGCTGGTCATGGTGGCGTGTACCTGTAGTCCCAGCTACTGAGGAGGCTGAGCAGGAGAATGGCTTCAACCCGAGAGGCAGAGGTTGCCGTGAGCTGAGATCACGCCACTGCACTCCAGCCAGGGGGACAGAGTGCGACACCATCTCAAAAAAAAAAATTCAGCATAGTGTTAAATGTCATCTAAAAAAGCAGGCTTTGGAAAACATTGTTATTTATACTTATTAAAATCTTTAACTCAAGAATTAGTAACATTTCAATTTTAACTTAGGAGACATTTATGTAATAATTGCTATCCTTCATGATATTTAAAGATAGTTTATCTATCTTAAGTAAGTACAGAATAACCAGAATATATAAAGAGCTCAACTCAATAGGAAAGAAAGTCTGACAATCCAAGTTGAAAGTGGACAAAAGACCTGAATAAACCAAAAGAGCACATACAAATGGCAAGGAGGTCTATGAACAGGTGCTGAGCATCAAAAGTGTATATGAAAACTACAATGAGACATCATCTTACCCTAGTGAAGGTGGCTTTTATACAGAAGACCAGAAGACAGGCAATGACAAATGCTTACAGGGATGTGGAGAAAAGGGAACCCTCATATACTGTTGGTGGGAATGTAAATAAGTACAGCCACTGTGGAGAACAGTCTGGAGGTTCCTCAGATAACTAAAAATGGAACTACCATATGATCCAGCAGTCCCACTCCTAGGCATGTACCCAACAGAAAAGAAATGAGTGCATCAAAAAGATAACCTGCACTCCCATGTTTATTGTGGCACTGTTCGCAATAGCCAAGATTTGGAAGCACCCTTAAGTGTCCATCAACGGATGAATGGATAAAGAAAATGTGGTACATATATACAAGGGAGCACTATTCAGCCATAAAAAAAAAATGAGATCCTATCATTTTCAACAACATGGATGAAACTAGAGGTCATTGTGTTAAGTAGAAGAAGCCAGGCAGGGAAAAGCAAAATTCACATGTTCTCACTTATTTGTGGGAGCCAAAAATTAAAACAGTTGATGCCGCCGGGCACAGTGGCTCACGCCTGTAATCCAAGCACTTTGTGAGGCTGAGACAGGTGACTCACGGGGTCAGGAGTTCAAGACCAGCCTGGCCAAGATAGCGAAACCCCATCTCTACTAAAAATACAAAAATTAGTCAGGCCTGGTGGCAGACACCTATAGTCCCAGCTACTCAGGAGGCTGAGACAGGAGAATCGTGTGAACCAAAGAGGTGGAGGTTGCAGTGAGCCAAGATCACATCACTGCACTCCAGCCAGGGCAATAGAGCAAGACTCCGTCTCAAAAAAAAGAAAAAAAAACAATGAATGCAGGGATATAGAGAGTAGAATGGTGATTACCAGAGGCTAGGAAGGGAGTGGGGTGTGGGGGGAAGTGAGGATGGCTAATGAGTACAAGAATATAGTTAGATAGAATGAATAAGATCTAGTATTTGATGGCACAACAGGGTAATTACAGTCAACAGTGATTAATTGTATGTTTTAAAATAACTAAAAGTATAATTGGAATTTTTGTAATACAAAGAAATGATAAATCCTCAAGGTGATGGAAAAAATTACAAATAAATAAATACAGAAATTTTGATGTAATACTTTTGTAAGAATGTGATAAGTGGAAAGTTTTATTCTTTTTAAGTATTTTATACCTATAAAGTATAAGAAGTATCTTTAGGGTTTCTTCAGTCATGTGCTATGTAATTTTTTCTTTTACTTTTCATAATATATACATATAAAATTAAAATGTAAAAATAATAGGCCCTTTTAAAAAAAATTTCCTGATTGTTCTACTCACAGTCAATATGTGGCCCATAAAGCAGTGTTATTTTTGATTTTTTTATCTGTCTTCTACAAATGGCTTGTGTTATTAATCTTATTTACACTTTTATTCTTCCTGTACCCTGGGGTAAACCTGTGTCTCTTAAATTATATTTTTGTCCTTTAAATTTGAGTACAGGTTGCTGCCAAAAGAAATGTGTTCTTCTAATTATGCCCAGAACAAACACCTAACAGACCTGATAGAACCATCAAATGCAGAAACCATAAGCCTCTGTGCAACGTGATCTCTTCAAAATGACCTGTTTTGCAATCTATAAGTTGTAAACTTCACACTATTGGGTCATTCTACTGCATTCGTTGTTTGGATTTTTAACTTAAATAATTCTAAAATAGAATAAATGTATTTATATATTTGTTATTGTGCTATTGACTTGTGAAAATCCTTTATGTTTTAGAGTCCCCAAAATAATCTTTTCATGCAAAAGTTTTCACTCTATGTGAACCAAACTGTTTAGAATAATCTAAATTTAATGCATTTGCTATCAACAGATGTTTCAACTTTGAAATGAAATTTTAACTGACTTCTTAACTAAGATATTAGTAAAATGTTGATACAAACAGATCCCATTATATAATATTATATTCCTTCATAGAATATATAATTAGGGTGATAAAGAGATATTTTGTTATAAATGACTTATAATCCAAGAGCTCATATTTATTTCAACATTTTCTGTATCTGGAAAACTGGGTGAGGATAAAGGGAAAAAGGCAAAAAAAATTAGATGATGTATGCTACTTTGCTTATAATTATAGTTAATCTAAAATCTACTTTAGAGCTACATTTTGTAGTCATTTGTAGATGGTCTAAGTTATTGTCCAAAGTTTCACCAGTATTAATGTAAAATATATTTTAACTTTCTTTTCATATTAGGATAGGTTTAATCACTTTTTTCTCAAGCAAATCAAAGGCCTGTTATGAACTGACCTTGGAAAATCACAAAATTCCATTGTAAAATTCTATTATCTGACAGAGCAACAAAATATAATATTATAGAAATTAGATATGGGTTCATAATATGGCCGCTTACTTTGTCAAGAAAAGGCTAAGGTAAAAAGTGGAAAAATAGATTGTTCTTCTGAGCATTATACTAAGTCTAGCAGTGAGGGTACTATACAAATTTTCATGCCTTTATATTTGGCCTAAAATAGCACTGCCACTTTAAACTTTAGTTTTTGACAAAATTATTGGATAATAAATCTGCTTAATTTTTATAGGGGAGGTATCTGTTTGCAAGCATATCGAATCACAATACATGTTATATGGCTAAGAAATTAATAATGTTGAAGTAAATGTTAGAAATATACTTCAGATAGTTTTTAAATTTCTAAATGTAATCTAAATATTATTAATAAATGCATTGAATTCCACTTTTGGATTCAAGGTTTGTATATACTCTTAACTCAAAATGGAAGATATCAATTATGTTTGTCCACAGAGTAAAATATTTAAAGTGAAGAAAAAATTGCCTATTGTATACATTTAATGACCACTTCAAAATGTTACCTTAATTTTAGTTTGTGTCATTCGAAGAATTAATCATTTAGCAAATTTATAAATACTCAAATGTTTTTATATTCCATACCATATAAATACTCAAATATTTTTATATGCCATACCATACCAAATGTATCTGTTATAGTCATATCACAACTGTAGTCAGAAGTAAGAACAATATTTAGACTGTGGAGACCAGTGGGAGAGGAAAGTTGGACTGATACAGGCTGAGAGTCAAAGAGAAAGATAAAATCATTAAAAACTTTTTCTAAGTGTCCAGGGGAGAATTGAATAAGTCCATGAAGTAACAGGTGAATAAGTTATTTCCCCTGCCCTCTAGATGAGGCTTACACTTGAGTGAGAGAGATCAACTTTAAACAAACAGTTGCTACACAGTGCAACAAATGCTATAGTAAGTTGTATGGAAGCCCAGAAGCAGGACATACAAAATGTCTGGAGTTGTGGGAAGGATTTACAAAAAAAAAACAGGCTTTATACAGACTTTCTGTGAGGGAGGAGGAACTAGGCATTCTGGACAATAGGTACGGCATATACAGAGGCACGGTATTGTGACTAAGCAAGACCTGGGAGTGGGGTACAGCCATCTTCACCTCATGCACACACCCATCTTGGCTTTGGTGTAGCTTCATTCACCATTAATCATCCAAGCAGTAACTTCAAAGGGGCTATGCTGTCGTCTCCACACAGATGTGTCATACGGTGTGGCTGGAACATGGGAAATCCGCTGTGAATTGTGAGACGTGAGACTAGAACTTGTGTGGAGCTAGATTGTGACAGGTTTATATGCCATTCTAAATATTAGTTGGTGGTTGTGGGGACCTTGGAAGCTCTCACTCTTTGAGAGTCAACTTGTACCAAAAATCACAGAATGTATGTTAGTTCTATACAATTCATACTGAATTGAGAGACTACACATTTTAATTAAAGTATGCCTGACAGTAAACAGTAATAAATGTTTGTCTTTAACTGATAAAGGTCACACCAATTTCTATAATTTTTTGGAAATCTCCATTTAATCATAAATATCAATGTGACTTTTACATTATATTCCGTATTATGCTTTTTTAATTGGAAAAAAGTATCACCAGCTAAAATTCATATAGTCCAAGATATGATCTATCTTATGGCATTCAGTGCACTCTAGCTTGTTGCCCATGTATCTATGAAATGTGTATGTACCTCCAGGATTGCTACCAGTGGGAAGTTGGCACAGTGAAGAGAACATCAGTGTCACATGGGTTTTCTTTCTTTTTAAAAAGTAATAGTAAGCATTTTCAACACTTTAGTAACTAGTACTCTCAATTATTATATTTATAATTGTTATAAATATAATCATTAAGAGATCTGGGTTAGCTCTATGTAAAGCCATGTCACTTAACGATGACGATATATTCTGCGAAGTGTGTCATTAATCAATTTCATTTTTGTGCAGACATCATAGAGTGACATACCCAAAGCTTAGATGGTATAGACTGCTACACATCTAGGCTATATGGCATAGATACTACAGTATGTGCAATTCTTTATTGACTAAAACATTACATGGCACATGAGTGTAGCAGAAAATTTTACAGTAGCTTCTTTGAAATTAGTAAGAGATATTTAATATGCTTTTTTCTATTAGTGATCCTAATTCATCGCTCTGGTGAGGAACCAAAAACTTAAATCTTGTCTTCTTTGGAAAATTCTTAGAGCAACAGTTCATGTTTTTAAGAATCAAAATTTCAATTCTAGAGAAAAAAATTATTCTACCAGTGACTCTGCTGCCCTTTTGTAAGGGCTAGTAGTAATAGCATTTCCGGATACTGCCTAATAATTTGATTTGAAAATCTGTACCTGCACTGTGGGACTATTACACGTTAATTGTGTATATCTTTTGTTGTTAGACCCTCGGAAACTGCTTTTTGGTTTATAACTGATAAAATTAATTGTAGAACTTTTCTGATGTCAACATAAGCTTCCTTATATTTGTCCTCCCAAAATGTCTGCATGAATCAGTAACCCAGAAATTCAGAGGCAATATAAAAATGAACAGTAACTTGTGCATGTCATATAAAAGGCCCTGATATTCTGGCCTCTGGCTATCATAATATTTAGCAACTATTCAACTTGCAACCTACACTCCAGTCTTGAAACTGCTAGCAATTTTTCTACTCTCTGGTCCTATGTTCTTCCCCACTCCTGTCTTTCTCCCTGTTGGCAGTTCCCTTCAGCAGCAGTCAGGGTGCTCACCCACCAGTGATAATTGAAATGGAGATGATTAGAATATGGGCATAAATAGTAATAGAGCACAGAAAGCAGTGAGTGCTATGTTAAAATCAGAGTTAAGAGCTATGAGACGTAATAGAAATTGGTAGTGTTTAATTAGGATTTAAATATGCAAGATCGGAAAAATGAACTTTTTGATTGGCATGAACCAATATAAGCAACTAAGGAAATAAATATTCCATCAGGAATAGCAAATTCTAAACCTATACAGAAAAAAAAATGTGAGAACTAAGATTAGAAAAGAAGAGTCTGGAATTCAAAAGTAAAGACTTAGACCTTATTTTGATAGAAAATTAAACGGCTTTTAATCAAGGAAGAGAGAGAATCAGCCTTACAAAAGTAAACCAATTAGCAATGTGTGGCACATGTGCAGTAGTAGGTTAGAATTGACTTATGATTCTACTGTTGTCTCTCCTCTAAATAAATGAGAGCTATGTTTAAGATATGATGATAAAGTAATGATAATGATATTGTAATAGAAAATCTCTTCACTTCCTCCAACAAAGTCATTCCCTACAACAGACAAGTCAGTTATTTCTATATTGTTGCCATTACCAAAACATTTTTAATGCTTTTGAAATTGCCTTCAGAATTGATTTTACATTCTCTTTAAGTGTTGTTTATGGTGGTGAATAATATTTTTCTTTCATCACAGGTGCTATCTTAAGACTAGCTAATTCACTTTGAAAGAACTGCTTTTGCAAATTCAAACACGATACTTCCACTTTCCTGCTTGTAAATCGTTTGCTTCCTGGAGCCACACTAAAATTTGTGCTGATAACTCTATTTAGTAAGATATGTAGTTGCCCATGTGCATTTTAAGTACCTGCTTTTATTAATAAGTATTTTATTCTTATAACTTGGCAAATGATTGAACAAATTTTGAATAACAAAATAGTCTAGATTGAATCTAATATTGATATTAAATATATACAGTCAAGATTATTTTGAAAATCAGAGAGTAAGATTAATGAAAAGCAAAATAATACATTGTTGCTATATAATTCTAATTTTATCCCAACATATACAATGATTAAGAAGAATATGTGTACATTATTTTCTTTTTAAGGAAAAAGAACGGTTGAAGCAAGAAAAACGTGATGAGAAAAGATTAAATAAAGAGCGTAAACTAGAGCAACGAAGATTAGAATTAGAAATGGCAAAGGAACTAAAGAAGCCTAATGAAGACATGTGCTTAGCAGACCAAAAGGTAATTTATATGTCATGCACACCATTTTATTAATTAATTTTTCCAGTTTTCTTACCTGATTTATTTGCCAGAACTGCTATTGTAAAAGACTTTCATTTTTAACTATAGCAGTGAATTTCCAACCCTAGGTGAATTTGCCTTTCCTAGATAGCTACCAGTAAACCTCTCTGGATCTCTTATGCTAGTAATGGCAGTTTTATTGTTTGGTTGGTTGGTTGGTTGTTTTCAGACAGGGCCTTACTCTGTCATTTAGGCTGGAATGGAGCAGTAGCAGGATTATAGCTCACTGAAGCCTCAACTTTTCATTCTCAGGCTCAAGTGATCTTCTCACCTCAGTCTTCTGAGTAGCTGGAACCACAGGCGCTTGCCATCATGCCTGGCTAGTTTTTTGGTTTTTGTCATTTTAATTTTTTGTAGAGACAGGGTCTTCTTTACCCAGTCTGGTCTCCAACTCCTGAGCTCAGTGATCCAACCACCTCAGTCTCCCAAAGTGCTGAGATTCCAGGCATGGACAAATCTTAACTCCTCCCCACATGCCTACAGATATTTAAATAAATTAGAATTTATAATCTATGACCTACTTCAGGGCTTGCTTGCTTTTTTTTTTTTTTTGAGAGCCTCACTCTGTTGCCCAGGCTGGAGTGCAGTGGCGCGATCTCAGCTCACTGCAACCTCTGCCTCCTGGGTTCAAACAATTCTCTTGTATCAGCCTCCCAGGTAGCTGGGACCACAGACACCCACCACCACACCCGGCTAATTTTTGTATTTTTAGTGGAGATGGGGTTTCACCATATTGGTCAGACTGGTCTCGAACTGCTGACCGCAGGTGATCCAACTATCACAGCCTCCCAAAGTGCTGGGATTACAGGCGTGAGCCACCGCACCCAGCCTGACCTACTTCAGTGCTTTAGGTGGCCAACCTTTGAACATGTTTACTACATGCTGGGACTATGCTAAGCACTTATTTGAATTTTGTCATTTAATCCTCAATACAATCCTTTGGTGTTGGTATTTTTTCCCATTTACACATGAGAAAACTAATTCACAAAGCTGTTAAGGAACTTGTCCAAGATTATACAACTAATAAATGGCAATTTGGATTCAAACTCCAGTTTGTTAAACTCCAGAGCCTATACTGTTTATCATCCTGAAAGCCAAGAAACTGTGTCCAGCCAAAGTACCTCATACATGTTTTGTCTTCCACAGTGCTTCACAGGCATGTAATGTTGCTGAAATTGAAAAGTATAAATTTAGAAAGCTTGCTGTAATCTTGGCAACCAGCATAATTTCATATACTTTTGAGTAGAAATCAATTATGTTTTGACTGTAGTTAAGAAGATGGTACTTCCAGAAAAATATCAATAATGCATTTCATCTCTACATTATTATACTTCATTAGTAGGCTATGTATTTACTTATATGCAATATTCAAATGATATGCAAGTAATTACTGTCTCTTGATTTATGTAAGCTCTTTTCAAAAGTGCTTAAAGCAAACTTTTAGTACCCTAGAATGGATTGAACTATATTAATATTCTATTTACTTAGCATAAATGCTTCTAAATAAAAATGAGGGTATACTTACTAGTTTTAGTCATTTGGCTGTTTAAATTTTCCTAAGCAGTGAATGAGTATATAAATTAGTTAACACATTTAATAAGCTCATGGTGATCAAGCTTTCTAAATCCTAAGTGAGATTCATTTTCTTGTATCTTTTATATTCACTTAAATTCATATGTACTATATCAAGTATGTAAGTCCATTTTGAGCCATATTTTTATTAGCTTACCCTTGTTATGTAATTTTTAGAATTACATAGAAATGTGTATATTTCATGTGGTTCAAGAAAAAGGGAGAGTGAGGATTACTGGTTTTCAAGTAGAATATACAATATTTGTATGAGGTGAGCTATTATCTATAGTTTTGTGTTTCCACACAGCATTAATAGAAAAAGTCTCAATTGGTTACCTGAATAAATGCAGGGTGGAGAAATATTTTTGAACAAAGGCCAATTCAGATAAATAGAAATATTTGTTACTTTTTTTCCAATTAAAATTTAAAGTTCTTTTTTAGGCTGTCATTCACTGGCAAAAACGTTTTTAATTTAGATTACCTATTTATTGAATTTTTAAAATGTTGGTGACAACTAGTACTGGAATTTAGTCATTAAAATGTTAATAGGTAAGCATATTTGAGAAATAGCAACAGAGACAGCTAATTTTAATACTAAAACTCATATAAATGTTTTGCCTAAATACAGGGAAACCTAAAGACCTTAATTGCATTATAACTAGGTTTATGTACAGGGTCACTGATTCTAGTTATGTGGACCTAGTTATTTGTCTGCATTCATTAGCCACAGATAGTATCACTTTCTCCAACCACAGAGCCCACAGATGTATACTGTTAGTTTCTAAGCTACAAAAAAAAGTATGACTTTTAAATACGTCATCATCATTAGAAGAAATTGATGTACATGCCCCTATAAGTATGTCCATGGTAAAGTACTTTTGAAATGTTTATATTTTATTTAATTTTTGCTCCAGTTATATAATCTGTATTTTGTTAATATGGATATGTCAGTTGGTTTAATATGCAAGTTGATTAAAATTAGTGTCTCTTTTGCAAAGATCTAAGTTCATAATTAAATTCAACCAAAATTTATTGATGGTTGCTTACTTGTATGATGATACTTACTTTAAGACACTATGCTTAGTTTCATGGGGGTTGCAGAAATGCCCCCAGACAATTTAGCATCCCAAAGGCAGCTACTGGTACAATACAAGATGAAAAAAAAGGTAGCAGCTTATTTTACTTCAGAAAATATGAAATAATGGCTTTTTAAAAATTAAGCTATTTGTATTTTATTTTATTTTCAGCCTTTGCCAGAGTTGCCTCGTATTCCAGGACTTGTTCTCTCTGGAAGTACATTTTCAGACTGTCTCATGGTGGTGCAGTTCTTGCGAAACTTTGGTAAAGTTTTGGGCTTTGATGTGAATATTGATGTTCCAAACCTGAGTGTTCTTCAAGAGGGATTGCTAAATATAGGGGACAGCATGGGTGAAGTACAAGACTTGCTTGTGAGGCTCCTCTCAGCTGCTGTATGTGATCCAGGTCTAATTGCAGGATACAAGGTAAAAAAAAACAAAATATAAAATGTTTTAAATTTGTGCTGTCAGTGCATTGGTAGATAGCTTTAGCATATTAGCAGAAGATTATGTAGATTGATCTAATTTTTCCACATAATGTCTCACAAAGTTAAATGTAGATTTGTGTCAGGTTGTACTGTGTACAAAGAAAACCCGGTTGTAAAGCTTAAGGAATGCAGACCATTCTCAAGTTACCCTTTTTTCCTCTAGCTGTAGGCAAAGACCAAGGTGATTTAAGGAAATACTTAAGTGATATTCATCAACAACAGAATTCATAATTCATAAGGCAACTAGAATTTGTGTGTGCCTTCTGAAATTATGCCTTATTCTCTCTCAATCACTGTGAATAACTGAAGCTAATCAAGGCACCTACAGACTAGAACATTAAGACCCTGTGCTACTCAGTGGATCCTCAATAAGTCCATATTTGTCTTAATTCCAAATACAGTATACATCCAGGGAGCTTTGCTCTAAATCATATTGTGGAGAGAGAACCTCTCAGATGCACCTGTGTTTCTTCTATCTCCGTCAGTGTTTCCATATTTATTTTCCCTTATCAGTAAAACTTATGACACCTTAAAGGTAGAAAACACAATATTGTTTTTGATCCTACCCACTCTGTCATTCCTGATAAAATGTCCAGGTAAAACCTGGGAAAAGGTTGATGTTGCTTTTATAGTCATGGAAGGCTTGATAGGTAATTTAAAACTTCTGCTACCCATGAATTTGCATACTCTTCTCCCTGCCTGACTTGGAACCAAGGATTTGAAGAGGGAAAAGAAAGATACAAGTACTTGAATATTTGTCTGTCTTCTGTTGACTATTTTTATGTCTCTTTCATTTAAAAAAAAAGTGAATAAAGCCCTTGTCGGTAATATCTAGATCAAATAATATAAGTATTTTTAATCTTATTGTTTTCATGTTATACATGGTTATGAGCAATACTGATAAAAATGCCAAACTTTTATAGGCTAAAACAGCTCTTGGAGAACATTTGCTGAATGTTGGTGTGAATCGAGACAATGTTTCCGAGATTTTACAGATATTTATGGAAGCCCACTGTGGACAAACCGAGCTTACTGAAAGTCTGAAGACCAAAGCTTTTCAGGCTCACACTCCAGCACAGAAAGCTTCAGTCCTGGCTTTCCTGATCAATGAACTGGCATGCAGCAAGAGTGTGGTAAGGTGAGCATACGCCCAGGCTTTTCCATGATTTTCTTCCATTTTGAATTTGTCTAATTACAAAGTAAAATACAAATTAATTACAGAAAATTGGAAAGTTACAGACTAGCAAAAAGAAGAAAATTTAAATTGTACTTATCTCAATATTTAGAGATGGTCACTAATAATATTTTCATGTATTTCTTTGTAGTGCATTGAAAAAAAAATGGATCATACTGTGTATCTGTAACGTGGTCTTTGTCACCTGTTTTGTTTAATAATTTTGTTAAATCTTTATACATAATTATTTTTATATTTTTACTTGCTATGGTACCAGAATGTGGTACTACCACAAGAATATGGAATTTTTTTTCCTTCACATCTTTTAAGGATAGATGACCACTTGATTTTGCTTAGTAGCCGTTCATAGAATTATATAGCCACTTTTTATTTTGTTATATGCTAATACAATCACATTCATTTATCAATGTATTAATTCATATTTTTTTGTAAACTACTTGATCTTATTTAAAAGCCAAAGTGAGTCGTTACTCTAGTGATACCAATACCGGCCAGGCTCGGTGGCTCATGCCTGTAATCCCAGCACTTTGGAAGGCTGAGGGGGCAGATCACAAGGTCAGGAAATCGAGACCATCCTGGCTAACAACGTGAAACCTCATCTCTACTTAAAAAAATACAAAAAATTAGTCAGGCATGGTGGCACACGCCTGTAGTCCCAGCAATTCGGGAGGCTGAGGCAGAAGAATTGCTTGATCTCAGGAGGCAGAGGTTGCAATTAGCCGAGATTGCACCACTGCACTCCAGCCTCAGCGACACAGTGAGACTTGGTCTCAAAAATAGTCATGAAAATAAAATACCAGTACTAACACGTACTCTAGTATTCAAAATGTGGCAACAAATTCGTGTTCATCTTGTCCTTGTTATTCATTGTTTTACAGATTTTTAACAACTTTTAGTCCTTCACCTTTTTAGAAAAAGGATCAATCTAGATATTCAGAGTCATGCATTTCTACCAGTGTGGACATTTTAAGTTTTCTGTAGTTAGCTATGATATTTTTTTCATTTGTTTCTGCCCTTCCTTGACAGCCATCCCAAAAAGTGTAATATACACATTTTACAATTTTATGAAAGAATAATTTTATTAAGCACGAGCATGATAACAAATGGTAATGCCAAGTGGCACTTATTCAAAACACACACAAATTCAATGTAAATGGTACACTACAGTTTTTTACTTTAGAAGGAAAAAAGCACCCCTATTTGACTTTACCAGATTTTATAATAT
The DNA here is from genome assembly GCA_004027715.1 of Plecturocebus donacophilus. Lineage (NCBI taxonomy): Eukaryota > Metazoa > Chordata > Mammalia > Primates > Pitheciidae > Plecturocebus > Plecturocebus donacophilus. The sequence goes on from PVKP010030530.1 coordinate 12,795, forward strand.
TCTTAGTTTCTGTTTGGTTATTCATATATGTACACTTAGATAGTGTATATGCATATGTATGTATGTGCACTTATGTAAATATTCATGTGTGTTCTGCTATCCTGCTTTGATTTTGGAAATTATCACATCTTAAATGCATGCAACAAAATTTGGAATGCTGTCTTTCTTTCTTTTTTTTTTTTAATTGTACTTTAGGTTCTGGGGTACGTGTGCAGATTATGCAGGATTGTTGCATAGGTACACACATGGCAATATGGTTTGCTGTCTCAATCCCCCTGTTACCTACATCTGGCATTTCTCCCCATGTTATCCCTCCCTGACCTCCCCACCCCCTCACTGTCCCTCCCTTGGCCTCCCCAACAGACCCCAGTGTGTGATGCTCCCCTCCCTGAGTCCATGTGTTCTCATTGCTCAATACCTGCCTATGAGTGAGAACATGCGGTGTTTGATTTTCTGTTCTTGTGTCAGTTTGCTGAGAATGATGGTTTCCAGATTCATCCATGTCCCTACAAAGGACACAAACTCATCATTTTTTATGGATGCATAGTATTCCATGGTGTATATGTGCCACATTTTCCTTGTCCATTCTATCGTCGATGGGCATTTGGGTTGGTTCCAGGTCTTTGCTATTGTAAACAGTGCCACTGTGAACATACGTGTGCATGTGTCTTTATGACAGAACGATTTATAATCCTTTGGGTATATACCCAGTAATGGCGTTGCTGGGTCAAATGGAATTTCTATTTCTAGGTCCTTGAGGAAGCACCACACTGTCTTCCACAATGGTTGAACTAATTTACACTCCCACCAGCAGTGTAAAAGTGTTCCTATTTCTCCACATCCTCTCCAGCATCTGTTGTCTCCAGATTTTTTAATGATCACCATTCTAACTGGCGTGAGATGGTATCTCAATATAGTTTTGATTTGCATTTCTCTAATGATCAGTGATGATGAGCATTTTTTCATGTTTGTTGGCCTCATACATGTCTTCTTTTGTAAAGTGTCTGTTCATATCCTTTGCCCACTTTTGGATGGGTTTGTTTGTTTGTTTCTTGTAAATCTGTTTTAGTTCTTTGTAGATTCTGGATATTAGCCCTTTGTCAGATGGGTAGATTGCTAACATTTTTTCCCATTCTGTTGGTTGCCCGTTCACTCTAATGATTGTTTCTTTTGCTGTACAAAAGCTCTGGAGTTTAATTAGATCCTATCTGTCTATTTTGGCTTTTGTTGCCAATGCTTTTGGTGTTTTAGTTATGAAGTCCTTGCCTATGCCTATGTCCTGAATGGTTTTACCTAGGTTTTCTTCTAGGGTTTTTATGGTGTTAGGTCTTATGTTTAAGTCTTTAATCCATCTGGAGTTGATTTTAGTGTAAGGTGTCAGGAAGGGGTCCAGTTTCTGCTTTCTGCACACTGCTAGCCAGTTTTCCCAACACCATTTATTAAACAAGGAATCCTTTCCCCATTGCTTGTTTTTGTCAGGTTTATCAAAGATCAGATGGTTATAGATGTGTGGCATTGCCTCCAAGACCTCTGTTCTGTTCCATTGGTCTATATCTCTGTTTTGGTACCAGTACCATGTGGTTTTGATTACTGTAACCTGGTAGTATAGCTTGAAATCAGGTAGCCTGATGCCTCCAGCTTTGTTCTTTTTGCTTAGAATTGTCTTGGCTATGCGGGCTCTCTTTTGGTTCCATGTGATGTTTAAGGTGGTTTTTTCCATTTCTGTGAAGAAGGTCATTGGTAGCTTGATGGGGATAGCGTTGAATCTATAAATTACTTTGGGCAGTATGGCTATTTTCACGATATTGATTCTTCCTAACCATGAGCATGGAGTATTTCTCCATCTGTTTGTGTCCTCTCTTATTTCTTTGAGCAGGGGTTTGTAGTTCTCCTTGAAGACTTTCCATCCTTTGTTAGTTGTATTCCTAGATATTTTATTCTCTTTGTAGCGATTGTGAATGGGAGTTTGCTCATGATTTGGCTCTCTGTTAGTCCATTATAGGTGTATAGAAATGCTTGTGATTTCTGCACATTGATTTTGTATCCTGAGACTTTGCTGAAGTTGCTTATCAGTTTCAGGAGATTTTGGGCTGAGATAATAGGGTCTTCTAAATATACAATCATGTCACCTGAAAATAGAGACAATTTGACTTCCTCTTTTCTTAATTGAATACCCTTTTTTTTTCCTTGCCTAATTGCTCTGGCTAAAACTTCCAATACTATATTGAATAGGAGTGGTGAGAGAGGGCATCCGTATCTAGTGCCAGATTTCAAAGAGAATGCTTCCAGTTTTTGCCCATTCAGTATGATATTGGCTGTAGGTTTGTTGTAAACAGCTTTTATTGTTTTCAGATACGTTCCTTCGATACTTAGTTTGTTGAGAGTTTTTAACATAAAGCGCTGTTGAATTTCATCGAAGGCCTTCTCTGCGTCTATTGAAATAATCATGTGGTTTTTGTCTTTGGTTCTGTTTACATGGTGGATTACGTTTATAGACTTGCATATGTTGAACTAGCCTTGCATCCCCGGAATGAAGCCTACTTGATTGTGATGGATAAGCTTTTTGACATGCTGTTGCAGTCGGTTTGCCAGTATTTTATTGAAGATTTTTGCATCTATGTTCATCATGGATATTGACCTGAAGTTTACTTTTTTTGTTGAGTCTCTGCTAGGTTTTGGTATCAGGGTGATGTTTGTCTCATAAAATGATTTGGGAAGTGTATTGTTTGGAATAGTTTCAGAAGGAATGGTACCAGCTCCTCTTTGTATGTCTGGTAGAATTTGGCTGTGAACCCATCTGGACCTGGACATTTTTTGGTTGGTAGGCTATTAATTGCTGCCTCAAATTCAGCCTTTGTTATTGGTCTATTCAAGGTTTCAGCTTCCTCCTGGTATAGGTTTGGAAGGGTGCAAGTGTCCAGGAATATATCCATTTCTTCCAGGTTTACTGGTTTATGTGCATAGAGTTGTTTGTAGTAATCTCTGATTGTGGTTTATATTTCTGTGGAATCAGTGGTCATATCCCCTTTATCATTTTTTATTGCATCTATTTGATTCTTCTCCTTATTCTTTTTTATTAATCTGGCTAGCGGTCTGTCTATTTTGTTGTTCTTTTTGAAAAACCAACTCCTGGATTTATTTATTTTTTTGAAGAGTTTTTTGTGTCTCTATCTCCTTCGGTTCTGCTCTGATGTTAATTATTTCCTGTCTTCTGCTAGCTTTTGAATTTTGTGGATCTTGCTCCTCTAGCTCTTTCAATTTAGACGATAAAGTGTCAATTTTAGATCTTTCCTCACTTCTCATGTGGGCATTTATTTCTATAAATTTCCCTCTAGACATGGCTTTAAATGTGTGCCAGAGATTCTGGTGTGTTGTGTCTTCATTCTCGTTGGTTTCAAAGAACATCTTTATTTCCGCCTTCATTTCATTGTTTATCCAGTCGACATTCGAGAGCCAGTTGTTTAGTTTCCATGAAGCTGTGCGGTTCTGAGTTAGTTTCTGTATTCTGAGTTCTAATTTGATTGCCCTGAGGTCCGAGAGAGTGTTTGTTATTTTTCCATTATTTTGCATTTGTTGAGGAGTGATTACTTCCAATTATGTGGTCAATTTTAGAGTAGGTGTGATGCAGTGCTGAGAAGAATGTATATTCTGTGGATTTGGGGTGGAGAGTTCTATAGATGTGTATTAAGTCCACTTGCTCTAGATCTGAGTTCAAGTCCTGGATATCCTTGTTAATTTTCTGTCTCATTGATCTAATACTGACAATGGAGTGTTAAAGTCTCCCACTATTATTGTGTGGGAGTCTAAGTCTTTTTGTAGGTCTTTAAGAACTTGCTTTATGTACCTGGGTGCTCCTATATTGGGTGTGTATATATTTAGGATGGTTAGCTCTTCTTGATGCATTGATCCTTTTACCATTATGTAATGCCCTTCTTTGTCTCTTTTGATCTTTGTTGGTTTATAGTGTATTTTATCAGAGACTAGGATTGCAACTCCTGCTTTTTATGCTCTCCATTTGCTTGATAAATCTTCTGCCCTCCCTTTATTTTGAACCTATGTGTATCTTGCACATGAGATGGGTTTCCTGAATACAGCACCCTGATAGGTCTTGACTTTTTATCTAATTTGCCAGTCTGTGTCTTTTGATTGCGGCATTTAGCCCATTTACATTTAAGGTTAATATTGTGATGTGTTAATTTGATCCTGGTATTTTGATGCTAGCTGGATGTTTTGCCTGTTAGTTGACACATTTTTTTCATTGTGTTGATGGTCTTTACCATTTGGTACATTTTTGGAGTGGCTAGTACTGGTTGTTCCTTTCCTTGTTTAGTGCTTTTTTCAGGAGCTCTTGTAAGGCAGGCCTGGTGGTGACAAAATCTCTCAGCAATTGCTTGTCCGTAAAGGATTTTCTTTCTCCTTCACTTATGAAGCTTAGTTTGGCTGGATATGAAATTCTAGGTTGAAAATTCTTTTCTTTAAGGATGCCAAATATTGGCCCCCACTCTCTTCTGGCTTGAAAGATTTCTGCAGAGAGATCTGCTGTGAGTCTGATGGGCTTCCCTTTGTGGGTAACCAGATCTTTCTCTCTGGCTGCCCTTAGGATTTTTCCCTTCATTTCAACCCTGGTGAATCTGACGATTATGTGCCTTGGGGTTGCTCTTCTTGAGGAATATCTTTGTGGTGTTCTCTGTATTTCCTGGACTTGAATGGTGGCCTGGCTTGCTAGGTTGGGGAAGTTCTTTTGGATAATATCCTGAAGAGTGTTTTCCAGCTTGGATCCATTCTCTCCGTCACATTCAGGTAAACCTATCAAACGTAGGTTAGGTCTTTTCACATAATCCCACATTTCTTAGAGGCTTTGTTCATTTCTTTTCACTCTTTTTTCTCTATTCTTGCCTTCTCGTTTTATTTCATTGAGTTGATCTTCAATCTCTGATATCCTTTCTTCTGTTTGGTCGATTCAGCTATTGAAACTTGTATATGCTTCACGAAGTCCTCGTGCTGTGTTTTTCAGCTCCATCAAGTCGTTTATATTCTTCTCTAACCTTTTTTCTAAGTTCTTAATTTCTTTGCATTGAGTTAGCACATGTTCTTTTAGCTCTGAGAAGTTTTTTATTACCTAGCTTCTGATGCCTGTTTCTGTCAAATTATCAGATTCATTCTCCATCCATCTTTGATCCCTAGCTGGTGAGGAGTTGTGATCCTTTGGAAGTGGAGAGGCCTTCTAGTTTTTGGTGTTTTCATTCTTTTTGTGCTGGTTTCTTCCCATCTTAGTGGCTTTATCTACCTGTGGTCTTTGTCGTTGGTGACTTTCGGATGGGGTCTCTGAGTGGATGGCCTTTTTGTTGATGATGAAGTTATTTCTTTCTGTTTCTTAGTTTTCCTTCTAACAGTCAGGCCCCTCTTCTGCGGGACTGCTGGCTGTCCACTCCAGAACCTACTAGTCTAGGGATCACTTGCGGGGGCTGCAGAACAATAAGGGTTGCTACCGGTTTCTTCTTCTGTTATCTTCGTCCCAGAAGGGTACCTGCCAGATGTTGGTCTGAGGTGTCTCTTTGGATATACGGGGATTGGGGAGCTGCTTGAGCAGACGGTCAGTCCCTTACAGGAGCTCAAGTGCTATTCTGAGAGCTGTGCTTTTCCGTGCAGAGCTGCTGGGCAGGTACTTTTAAGACTGCTGCAGTGGAACTCATAACTACCTCTTTTCCCAGGTGTTCTGTCCTAGGAAGGTCCGCTTTATTTATAAGTTCCTGTCATGCTGCTGCCTTTTTTCATAGATGCCCTGCCCTGCACAGAGTAGTCTAGTCACAGTCTGCCAGCAGAGGCATTGCTGAGCTGCTGTAGGCTCTGCCCAGCTGCTGTGTGAACTGCCTCGGTAGTGGTGGACTGCCTAGGTAGTGTGGTCGCCCTTCCCTCCACTGAACTGGACCATTCTGGGTCCAGCTGTGCTTGCTGTGAAACTCTCAATCCAGAATGTTTCAGATTGCTTGTTTTGTGGGGGTGGTAACCTGCTGAGCCAGATCACCTGGCTCCCTGTCTCTGCCCCCTCCCTTTCAGTTGAATGGGCAGTTCTGTCCCCCAGGTGTTCCAGGCACCAGATGAAAAGGCCTCCCAGATTTGTGTGAGTTTCTGTGCGCCAACCCCGCGCCGGCTGAAACTACCGTGCTGAAAACTCATGGTGCTTTTTGTCCCTGGAATCTCCTGGTCTGTGGGCATTGAAAATTTGTTTGGAAATGCGGTGGGCACTCACCCTCTGCGTTGTTCTTGCTGGGAACTGCACTCCAGAGCTATTCCTATTCGGCCATCTTGGCTACTCCCCCAGAATGCTGTCTTTCTAAGGCAACTGGTGCATAGTTTCTTTCTTGGTTTAAGATAGAAACCACAGTGAATTTTCTAATACTAATGTTGTATCCATTGGAGAAGTTATCACTTTTCAACATGTATGTGTATACATATATAAACACATATATAAACACATATATATATATATGAATGTATATATGCACTAAGTCAATTTTATCATTTTTACTTACTCAAAAATACATTAATTTACATATCAAATTTATCCCATATCAAATTAAAGCATTGCATAAATTGATTAATTTGCATCTTTTAATAAATTCTTGCATTGGCAGTGAAATCGACAAGAACATTGATTATATGTCAAACTTGAGGAGAGATAAATGGGTGGTAGAAGGTAAACTCCGCAAGTAAGTCCTGTTTTATTAAAGTTAATGTACCGTTTTCTTTTTATACAAATTCCTAGTAAAGCATATGAATTGCAGAGATAGAATTTAAACTTTTATTATCTAAAGAAAAGATAATGCTTAATTTAGATGGGATATGAAATTAATAAAACTTAGGGGCAGAGTTTACAATGGACAAAAGATGTAATGAGATTCATTGAGCTTACATTCTTCATACTTAAAAGAAAGTCGTTTTCTCTTTTTTCTTTTAAACAAGTCAAGCAATCACATTTTCTAAGATTGTAGTTGCTATCAAGTTGCTTTTATCACAAATAGAATGTTTGGAACTGCTACTTTTTTTCTTAATTGCTTTCTAATTAAAATTTGCTTTTACAGAATCTAAACTTATTCAACATTAAAACTTAATTATCTTCCTGCCAGAAAATATCCTGCAGAAATTACTTCTATGTTAAGAGCTTAGTTTCTTTGTAGTAATTTGAATTGAAATTTATTCAGTCAGTTAGTATGGGATCAGAAATTATTACTCAGCTGTTGTTAGAATTCTTCTTTTCAGCTTCCATAGTTTTTTTTTAAATGAGTCTAATTCCAAAGAGATATCCAGAATAATTCTTGAAAGTTAATGCATCCTGTAATTAATGGAAACATTTCTCAAGTTGCTGTAATTCTAATTTTTTTTAACGTTGATATATTGCTTAACACAAAAGAAATGCTATAAGGTATTTTTGCACACAACTTACATTTTGCTCTTTTAAAACTATATTGAGAAGTCTTTTATTCCGTGTCATCACTTTTCGTAATATTTAAAGGCTCAGAATCATTCATGCTAAGAAAACTGGCAAAAAAGACACTTCAGGTGGCATTGATCTTGGAGAAGAGCAACATTCCTTAGGCACACCCACTCCAGGACGCAAGCGAAGAAGGAAGGGAGGAGACAGTGATTATGATGATGATGATGACGATGACAGTGATGACCAAGGTGATGAAGATGATGAGGACGAAGAAGATAAAGAAGACAAAAAAGGAAAAAAGCCTGATATCTGTGAAGATGAGGTAATCAAATTTAGGTTAATTTTAAGACAACTAGAACTGCATATCATATTTGAAAAAAATAGAATTTAGAGTCAGATGGATTTTGGATTTGAATTCAGTTTTGACATTTACTTGCCTCAGTTTCTTCATCTTGAAAACAAATATTACAATATGCATCCCATAAAGATTTTTGTGATGGTTATGTAAATATCTAATAGAATATCTATATGTAAAGGGCACTGAGACTGAATAAAAGAAGTTTTTTCAATATAATTACTTGAGAATTCTCTGAAGAGATATGCAGATTTTTAATTTCAGGTATTCTGTTTCATTCTGTTAACATACTGTATTACATTTGTATGGCGCTTCATGCCTTTAAAAGTGTTGTCAGGTTTAGTGAAAATAATGTATTCCTCAAACACCAATTATTATTTCTCTGGTTCTAGGCACTTTTAATCAAAGATGAATAAGGCACTGAAAGTCCCATCTCAACGTACAGTCTCACTGAGGAGGATTTGCAAAAAGAAAACAATGTTTTAACAGCTTTGAGGGGGGTATTTACAATGTGCTAGGCAGATACAACTTAAGAGCATTTAGACTTTCTAAGGAATAAACTCCCACAAAGAGTTTCTGGACCCATTAGCTGAGGCTATAAGCTGAGCCGAACATTAACCCAGGTAAAGGTCTAGGGAAGAGTGTTCCAGGCAGAGAGAAATGCATAAGCAAGGGCACAGAGGCAGGAAAACACAATGTGCTTTAAGGGGCTTGCAAGTGTGTTGTCAGTGTTACTGGAGTCTCACATGCAACAATGATGAACTTTTGCTTTTTTAGTGGTAGGAAGCCACTGAAGGGTTATAATCAGAGAATGCCACGATCAGCATTAATTTTTAAGTTACTCAGTCTGGCAGCTATGTGAAAGATAGAAATAAGGTGGGGCAAGATCAGAGGTGCAGAGATCAGTCAGGAGGTACTGCAGTGGTTTAGGTGAGTTGTGAGATGTAGAAACTAGAGCAATGGTAGTTGGGATGAGGGAGAAATTATTTAATAAATATTTAGAAGGAGGAGTGGGTAGGACTTGAAGATGGAAGGTATGTAGGTTGATAGAGTGGTATGATTGATTTTCAGCAATCTGGTTTGGAAGACTTCATGCTATTGTTGCCATTAACTAAAATAGGGAAATCAGGAACAGAGTAAATAGATAACTGGGGACAGGGGGAGGTAAGGGAACAGATAATTGAAGACAAGAAATGATGATAGATTTATTCTGGGACATGCTGAGTTTGAGGTACCTGTGAAGAGAAGTTCAGCAGTCAGTTGGATTTAAGAATCTGAAGCCTGGCTGGACGCGGTGGCTCACGCCTGTAATCCCAGCACTTTGGGAGGCCGAGGCGGGTGAATCACGAGGTCAAGAGATCGAGAACATCCTGGCCAACATGGTGAAACCCTGTCTCTACTAAAAAATACAGAAATTAGCTGGGCGTGGTGGCGCGCACCTGTCCCAGCTACTTGGGAGGCAGAGGCAGGAGCATTGCTTGAACCTGGGAGGCGGAGGTTGCAGTGAGTCAAGCTCGCGCCACTGTACTCCAGCTTGGCACCTGGCGACAGAGCAAGACTCTGTCTCAAAAAAAAAAAAATAAAAGGATCTGAAGCCTGAAGAGTTCGCTCTTAGAAATATAGATCTGGATGTTATTATCACATAGATGATAATTTAAAATCATGAGGTAAGTAAGATTGCACAGGGGGATTGGTCTAGTGAATAGAGTAGTGGACTGAGGTTGGAACCCCAGGGAACAGCAATATTTAACAGGAGCCCACAAGACTTCTTGTTCAAGAAGCAATAGCAGAGAGGTTGAAGATTTCTATAATGAGTTGGGGGTCCCCAAGATCACCTTCCGATTCAGTGACTCACTAGGACGATTCACAGAACTTAGCATATACTTGTACTTATGGCAATGAATTACTACAGTAAAAGGAAACAAAGCAAAATCAGCAAAGAGTGTATAGGCAATGACCAGAGGAAACCAGATGCAAGCTTCCAAGACTCATCTTCCGGTGGAGTGACACAGGACAGGCTTAATTCCCCCAGCAACAAGTTATGACAACATGCATGAAATGTTATCTACCAGGGAAGCTCATTAGAGACTCAGTGTCCAGGTTTTTACTGGGGGCTGGTCATGTAGGTACCCTCTGCATAGCATGTGCCAGAATATCAGATTCCCTGAAGAAAAGCAGGTATTCAGCATAATCCATGTTGTTAGCACAAATAGTTCAGGTCCATGTTAAGAGCTCATCTTATCAGTTAGGATGGGGAGACCCTCCCAAAATCTAAGCTCCTGTATGCCAGCCAAGGACCAACCTTGTAAGCAGGCCTTCCAAAGGATAGCAATCAGGCCTGCTATATTGTCTTTTCTACACATGTAATCAAGAAGATAAAACATTAATCAGAAAAAAAACAGTAATCAAGAAAATAAAACATTGCAAAAAGAAGAGTGATAAATAATGGTAAAGCAGTAGGAGGCTAGTGTGATGAGGACTGAAATGTTGATTGAATTTGGCAACATAGAGGTCATTGGTAACCAATTTTATTAGAGGTATGAACACAGCCAACAGGCTATAACTGGTTGATAACAAGAGAAAGTGAAAATGACTGTTTGAAGCATTATGCCTCAGAAGAAAGCAGGACAAAGAGCCAAGGATTTTTCAGAAGTGAAAGACTTGAGATGATTTTTGATGGATAGGAAAGAGCCAATAAAATGAAAGAAGGGGATTTAAGATAAAAGAAATAAAAATAGCGCAGTGGTATAAGGTTCTAAAGATTTTGGAGGGGCTTCAATCAAGGTGAAGGAGCTACCTTTGAAGAGCAGGTCAAAGGGAAGAAGGCAAGGTCATAGAGGGATGTGTGTGTATGTATATGAGTTTAGGGGAAGCTACCATAAGTCATGGAAATGGACATGTATAAAAGGTTGAAGTTCACCTTTATCAGAAAAGAATGCTGGATAGGGCTATAGAATTGAACTCAGAAAAACAACATATAGCTAACCATTTCTTCTGCTCTCAATGCTAAGAGGTACTTAGCTAAGGAAGTCTAGAAAGAACTCTTTTCCCTCCTTGCATCAACTCAGTAATGCTGGAGAAATAAAGAAAGATTAGAGAGATGAATTTATCGATGGAATGTGAAAGAAAGCTGAGAGATGAATTTATCGATGGAATGTGTGAAAATAATATCTAGTTGGGACCAATGATAATCAAATTTATGAATGAATGTAGAACTTATGATGTGCTACACAATTCTCTTTCTTAAGTAAAAATAGCATAAGTACAAAATGTTGTCAGAATTTCTCCCTTTCCAATGTTATATTTTAAACTAGAATGGTAAAAATTACTGGAAGAACTTTTCTTTTTTGTTGTGTAATTTTGGTAGAACATTTAACATGATCCACCCTCCTAATAAATGTTTAAACATACAGTATATCCTGTTGGTAACTATAGGCACGAGTTGTACAACAGCTTTCTAGAACTTACTCATCTTGCGTAACTGAAACTTCACACCCATTAAATAGTAACTCCCCAATTTCCCCTTCTTTCTATCCCCTGGCAACCACTATTCTACTCTGGTTCTGTGAGTTTGACTACTTTAGATACCTCATATATTGGAGTCATGTAGAATTTAACCAACTATAACTGGTTTATTTCACTTGGCATGATGTCCTCAAGGTTCACCCATGTTGTTACATATGGCAGAGTTTTTTTAAGGCTGAATAATATTTCATTGTATCTATATGTCACATTTTGTTTATTCATCCATCCATCAATGGACACAGGTTGCTTTCACCATTTGACCATTGTGAATAATGTTGCAATGAACATTACAGCACAAATATTTTGAGATCCTGATTTTAGTTGTTTTGAATAAACACCCCTAAGTGGGATTGCAGGATCAGATAGTTTTTTAATTTTTTGAGAGCCTTAATACTATTTTCCATAGTGGTTACACCATTTTACAATCCCACCAACAGTGTTTGAAGTTCCAGTTTCTGCATATCCTTGCCAACACTCTTCTCTCTCTCCCCTCTCTCTCTGTCTCTGTCTGTCTCTCTCCCTCCCTCCCTCCCTCTCTTTCCCTCTCTCTCTCCTTCTCCCTCTCTCTCTCTTCCTCTCTTTCTTTTTGAGAGTAACTATTGTAACAACTGTGAGATGATATCTCATTGTGGTTTTGATTTTGCATTTCCCTGATTAGTGATGTTGGACATCGTTTCACATACGTGTTGGCCATTTGTATGTCTTCACTGCAGAAATGGCTGTTCAGGTTCTTTGTCCATTTTAAAAATCTGGTTATCTGGCTTTTGCTTTTGAGTTTTAAGAGTTACTTATATACTTTGGATACTAACCCCTTATCAAATAATATGGTTTGCAAATGTTTTTTCCCATCCTGTAGGTTCCTTTTTCAGTCTGTTGTTTCCTTTGCTATGAAGAAGCACTTTAATTTGATACAGTGCCACTTGTCTGTTTTTGCTTTTATTTCCTGTGTTTTTCATGTCATATTCAAGAACTCATTGTAATAAATTCAGCTTGACTACTTTAAAGTGTACCAATCTGAAAATGAGACACATTGAGATTCCTTGCAGAAGTAATTTATTTCATAGTATTGTACTTTTGAAACTACTGAATTATGTACATTCATCTGTGACAAATAATACAAAATTTGGGTATCAGAAGTGTAATTACCCAAACAAAAGATACCATTTATAAGCAATTTGCTTCATTTGGCAAGTGGAGCTGTTTATATAGCAGGAATTAAGTCTTTCTCACCAAAATTGATTACCTTTTCATAGAATTAGCAGCCCCTTTTAGCACTTCACATTATAAATTATTTTAAAGTGTTAACTCTTAAATTTAATAACTTGGACAACGAGGTACTAGGATTTCAGTTTATTCTACTGTATAGTTATCACTAAACTAGAAGTTATTTACAGAAATTTTTCTTTCACTTGGTTTCTTTTTTGAGCAGAGAATTAACAAACCATACATTTTATTGTTTACACATAGACTATTTGAAAATAATTATTAAAGTTTTAAAGCAGATGTGCCATTTAAGGTACTATTTCACTTTTTTATGAGTGTTGAATTATAGAGTTAAATAGATTTTGAGATCTCATTGGCAAAGGTAGATTTTGTTATTAATGTGAGAAAACAATTGCAAATTTTTGTAAAGTAATAAATATTAGGACGTAAGAAGTCAAATTAACTTTTCATGTTAAATGATTTGAATTATTCTTTATAATGAAGAACTGGCAGACACATCAATTTCCTATATAAGAAAACTTTTGATTACATACTGAAACTGATTGATAAGTTAGGCACTTTAGTTCTCAAAGTATAGATTTGGCCTCTCAAGTTTACCTTCCTTAAAGGGTTGACTGCAGGGATGTTTTTATTGAGACCCATATAATCCCTTTAGATTAAAAGATACTTCCCTTGACTAGATCATAGCCCCTTTATCACAAAGAGAATTCCCTCTTCTCCTCACTCTTCTTTCCTTCATTCTGTAGAGTTTTGTTGAGACCTATGGGAGTTTAACCTCACAAGTTGGCTTGTAAGAGGTTTTGTGGACAATTAAACTCTGATATATAGGGACATATAATGACCCTCTTTTTTGGTAGGGGAACTGTGGCATGGATAGATTCTGTATTCTTAGTTTTGTTATTGGTGCTACTACCTTTCTCTATGATTCTTCCAAGTTTTTTTTTTAATCTCTGAAAATTATAAGTAGTATTAGCCAAAACTCCTTTAAATTAAACTTTATAAGACATGTTATTTCTTTTTGCATCACAGGAAGAGTCTTAAAAATTGCAGTTAGACAATTTGGCTGATACATGGCATTTTCAAATATTTGATACCTTATTTTGAATATTTCTTGATTGAATTGTATTTTTGCATAAACAGATTATCAAACGTTTGTCCTGCTGATTAAAATACCACATTAGAATATATAAATATTCACATGAGAGTCACGATTTAAGAGTTGTTGAGCTAGTTATCTTTTAAGGTTTCTTTTAATTCCAGATAGAATTCATGTTAATTTTAGCACAAATAGTGTGCCTAAACACCTTTGTAACTTGGTTCCCCAAAGTTGGATAAGGAGTAGATGAATGAGAGATGATGGTAAAAGTATGGGGATCTTCTTTTCACTATTTTTTTCACTGGGTAGGTAGCCATACTGGTCGGAAATACATATTTATGGTGGTTGGTGGCAGTGTGGCTTTTTATAAATGCTTATAGGAAGTGAACATCAAAAACAAGTTGTGATTTTTTTTTAATCTAGGCTGTACCTGCGTCTTCTTATTAAAGAAGGAACGCTGTTGGTTGCTTTCAGATTTGTTCTTAATTTGTCCTCACAAAACCTTCATGTAATAGCTAACATTATCACCAAATTTACAGATGAATAGCCTTAGAAAAATTAAGTAATTTGTCTATGTCTAGTAGTGCAGCTAAGATCCAAAGAAACCCATGTACCTTCTGTTCATGCTTTCCCTCTAAAACATACAATTTGGAGATACTTCTTCTGTTATCATTTTCTAGAATGAAAAATTTTACAAAATTACTTACAAACCTTCTGTTTATGAAATTAATTCTATACATGTTGGGAATTATTTTTATTCTAAAAATTCAATGTGTTCAAATATAGATAACCTTCTTCCCTTTAAAAATAACTCCTTCAGTTGATGGTATCAGTGTTTTTCCAGTCTCCTAGATTTAAAACCTTAACATCATAATTTATTTATTTCATCATCTTCCTTGCCCCTCTGTGCCACATGCTCATGAGTTGCCAAGACTTAACAGCTCTATAACTATGTAATGTCTCTTACATCCATCTGCTTTTTTCCATCCTTATTTCTTTTACCCTAGTAAAAACCATATCCCTTCTTCTCTAATCTGTTAGCTAGATTTAAACTAAAACTAGTCTGTTAGCTAGTTTTACCAATTTTAATCCCTTCTCTGCTCCAGGCCATCTAATAACTATTGCCAAAATAACCTTTGGAAAGCATAATTCTGTTGTTTGGCCTCCCTCAAAGGATCATTTTGTTAATTGCCAAGCATTTACAGCTCTTCACAATCTAGCCCTAAACTCATCTTGCTTCATCTCCTACCATATCTTTTTATGCACCTCTTATGTCAAGACATGTCAGACTCTATGGAATGACCTGTTCTCTTTTCTCTGATGAATGCATTTCTAACCATTCTTTAGTAGCAAATTAAAACAAAACTTCTATAAAGCTTCTCTTGGTATACATTTCCACTAAAAGTAATCTT
>PVKP010030531.1:0-27840 GCA_004027715.1 Plecturocebus donacophilus
AAAAAAAAAAAAAAAAAAAAAAAAAAAAGCAGCCCCAAATTATTTTCCTTTCTAACAAAGAGCAGCCCATAAAATCAAGCTGCAGACAGATGCCAGCAGTTGTGCCAGTCATGTTCAAGATGGTGGCTCCATCTTCCCTTCTCTTTGTCAGCCACGTGTACAGTAAGGAGCAGACAAGATGGTGGCGGTCAACTGGAAAGCTCATTTGCATAAGATTAGGGTGGGGTGGCCAGCCTTCCCCATGTGCTATGTAAACGTCATACCTAATTGAACCAATCTGTGAGCCCTATGTAAATCAGACACCACCTTCTCCAGCCTGACTATAAAATCCTGTGCCTCCACCACCAGCCAGTCTTACCTCTCAGAAGACCTTTCTGAGACAGAGCTATTTTCCTTTCTCTTTCTTTTTCTTTTGCCTGTTAAACCTCCTTTCCTAAACTCCTCATGTGTGTCCATGTCCTAAATTTTCCTGGCACAAGATAATGAATCCTGGGTATTTACAGAAAGTAAATACAAGGTAGCTGCTTCACCATAACATTTTACAAATGCCATGGCAGTGTCAGGAAGTTACCCTATATGATTTAAAAAGGACAGGCATGAATAATCCACCCCTTGTTTACCATATCATCAAGAAATAACCATAAAAATGGCCTACCAGCAGCCCTCAGGGCTGATCTGTCTATGAAGTAGCCATTCTTTGTTCCTTTACTTTCTTAAGAAAATGGCTTTCACTCTGCTGTATGGATTCACCTCAAATTACTTCCTGTAAAAGTTCCAAGAACCCTCTCTTGGGGTCTGGATTGAGACCCCTTCTGGTAACATTTTGGGGTGACATATTCCGGTTTCCTACAGTCATATTACAGAGTGACACATTTTTGATCTCCTATGTGTCAACTGAAAAATCATGAGGTTCACAAATTTAGAAAAGAAAACTTTTATTTATTTATTTTTTGAGGAAGAGTCTTGCTCTATCACCCAGACTGGAGTGTAGTGGTGTGATCTCTGCCCACCTCAACTTCTGCCTTCTGGGTTCAAGTAATTCTCAAGCCCCAGCCTCCTGAGTAGCTGGAATTACAGGTGTGTGCCACCACACCCAGCTAATTTTTGTATTTTTAGTAGTGACTGGGTTTCTCCATGTTGGCCCGCCTGGTCTAGAACTCCTTATCTCAGGTGACCCACCCGCCTTGGCCTCCCAAAGTGCTGGGATTACAGGCGTGAGCCACTGCACCTGACCAGGAGAGCTTTATTTCTTATCAAGGATTACAGCCTGCTGGCTGGACATCCCACAAACTGGGAAGTGTAGCCTCTGGTAGAAACTACAAGCAGGCATTTCAAGGGAGGAAAGGGTGAGATCACAATTTATGCCGAATGGGTCAGATAAGTTCATATATTCAACAGGTTATAGGAGAAGCTATGAATATTCATGAAGGTGGACACACATGGGTAGTAAGCAGACATGCGTGTTCCATATGTTCCGTGTTCAGTTTTGCGTGGAGAATTTATACTTAAATACATTATAATTAGGGAAAAGTGAAACAGAAGACACAGAGGCATCCTATGCACAGCCTCAGTAAACTGGCTGGAGCCAGTCCATGGTCAGTGGCCTCTTCTCAGGAAGGAATACTTGGCAGTTGTGCAGAAACTGCAAGAAGGGAGGGTGTGTTAGTCTATTTTCCCACTACCAATAAAGACCTACCTGAGACTGGGCAATTTACTAAAGAAAGAGGTTTAATGAACTCACAATTCCCTGTGGCTGGGGACGCCTCACAATCACGGTGGAAGGTGAAAGGCACATCTCACATGGCAGCAGACAAGAGAAGAGAACTTGTGCAGGGAAACGCCCCTTTCTAAAACCGTCATATCTCGTGAGACTTCTTCATTATCATGAGAACAGCATGGGAAAGACCTGACCCCATGATTCAATTACATCTCTTCAGGTTCCTTTCACCACTTGTGGAAATTGTGGGAGCTACAATTCAAGATGAGATTTGAGCGGAGACACAGCCAAACCATATCAGAGGGATACAGAAAGGGTCAAGTGGTTAGTTGAAGTCAGTGGTGGCGCAAATATTTCCAAAAGGCTTGTTCCTGTTTAACCCTTAGGAAAGGAAGTCTAGTGGTGGTTAGTGAGGAAGGGGTATAACAAGCCATGTCTGACCTCCCATTCTGCAATGGCCAGGAGCTCAGCTTTTAATTTTCTCTGTGTTCCTCTTGGCCAAAAGGTAGTCTGTTCAGTCAAGTAGGGGGCTTAGAATTTCATTTTTATTTCTCATATAGTACTGTAGCCTTTAGGTCAAAGTGCTGAAGAAATAACAATTATGGTGCCTGCACATTAGCTAAAGTTCACCAACAATAAACATTCATCAATGATGAACAGATCAATTGTTGAAGAGGGGGAATGTGTAAGCCCCACCACCCTCTTCAATCTAAGGGTTTATTTATCGAGTTACTACAAAAATGGCTTTTTATAGTTATATATAAAAGATGTTCAATGAATAAACTATTTGTCAGGGTTCCCTACAGGGACAGAACTAATAGGATATATATATCCTATTTTACATATATAAAATATATACTTGCATATTATATATATATATTTATAAGTATGTACATATATATATATATATAAAGGGTGGTTTATTAAGTATTAACTTACACAATCACAAGATCCCACAATAAGCCGTCTGCAAGCTGCGGAGCAAGAAGAGCCAGTTCGAGTTCCAAAACTGAAGAACTTGGAGTCTGATGTTTGAGGGCAGAAAGCATCCAACACAGGAGAAAGGTGTAGGCTGGGAGACTAGGCCAGTCTTTCCTTTTCACATTTTTCTGGCTGCTTTATATTTGCTGGCAGCTGATTAGATGGTGCCCAGCAGATTGACGGTGGGTCTGCCTTTCCCAGCCCACTGACTCAAATGTTAATCTCCTTTGGCAACACCCTCACAGACAAACCCAGGATCAGTTCTTTGCATCCTTCAATCCAATCAAGTTGACACTCAGTATTAACTGTCACATAAACCCTGAGTATACAAAGGCAAACAGTTTCTTGATTCTCAAAATAACAGACACCATTTTAATGTGCTAATAGCTGCAAATAAGAACTGCAGTGATGAGTTAACACTAAGGAGAGGTGTTAACTAAATTTCAGCATATGTGGAACTGAAATAGCAAATCAGGACAACCTTTAGAATAACAAAAATTTTAATATACTCAAGACCAAAGCTAGGGATTTGTTGAAAATTGGTACGTTTCTTGTCAGCTTAAAGTTTGTATCTTTAACCCTAGAAATCCCAGATGCTCAAACATGAAAATAGCAGAAGACTAGAACATGCAGGTGAGAAGGGATTTTCACCCAAAAGGAAGTAGCTAGTGGAGTTACAATTTCATTATTGCATGGTTTAAAAATATCAAAATGCAAAAATTCAAAACAATATGGCACTAAATAGACCATGTGTAAACACTTGTTTACAGTGTGAGAGCTGAAACAAGAAGGCAGAATGATGACTTATTCAACCTCAGCTGAAGAAGCACACAGCGGTTCACTCAAATATTTTACCGTCTCCACATGTTCAAGAAAAAAACATGAAAGTGCTGTGGTTATTGATTTGGGGATTATCAATATCTCTATTAAGTAGGCAAATTAGAAAATACAGCATCAGTTGGGCATGGTGGCTCACACCTGTAATCTCAGCACTTTGGGAGGCTGAGGCAGGCAGATCACCTAAGGTCGGGAATTCAAGACCAGCCTAGCCAACGTGGTGAAACTCCTTCTCTACTAAAATTACAAAAATTAGCCGGTCATGGTGGTGGACGCCTGTAATCCCAGCTAATCAGGAGCCTGAGGCTGGAAAGTCACTTGAACCCAGGAGGCGGAGGTTGCGGTGAGCTGAGATCACACCACTGCACTCCAGCCTGGGCAACAGAGCAAGACTCCATCTTAAAAAAAAAAAAACAAGAAAAAACTACAGCATGGACAAATATGAAGATCAACTATATTTACAGCCTTTAACAAAGATAGGTTCATCCCATACTAATGCATTCAAGGCATTCAACTAATATTCCTCGAGTGCTCTAGGTGGAGCAGACGCCCGCATCAATGACACAAAAGGCAAAAATCTCTCCCTCATGAAGTTGTATTCTATGTCAAGGCTCAGAACATGATGCCTCAAAATATGGCAGCTTAGCGTACTGAGTTGTTTGTTTTTCTTGTTTGTTTGGTTGGTTGGTTTCTTTGAGGCAGGATCTTGCTCTGTTGCCCAGGCTGGAATGCGGTGGTGTGATTTTGGATCACTGCAGCCTTGACCTCTTAGGCTCAAATGATCCTCCTTTCTCAGCCTCCCAAGTAGCTGGAAACACAAATCAGTGCCACCATGTCCAGCTAATTGTTAAGGTTTTGTGTAGAGACAGGGTCTCCCTATGTTGCCCAGGCTGGTTCTGAACTCCTGGCTCCAAAGATCCTCCCATCTTGGCCTTTGAAGTGTTGTGTTGTAGGTATGAGCCACCATGCCTGGCTCATATTGAGCATTTTAAACTGAAAGAAATTGAGAAAATTGCAGGTAAAGGATGATCATTCTTTGACATTCTCTCACCTTTCTCCCCTGAAGCAGGATATAAAAGAATTTTCTGACCTACCTCCCCTGAAAGTAGGTCATCAGACCCTCATTCCAAAGGGGTCATGCCTTGTACCCAAAGGCCACAAAGTGGCTGAACAAACAGGCTGAATAAACTACATTCAGCCCATTTATTACTGGTCATTTTATGTGTCTTTGACTGTGTGAGATGGGAAACTGTTGAGCAGAAGAGCTCCATTGAAGAGATTTAATGCCTTAACAGGGTTACTCTGCTGCTGTGTTGACAATAACCTGTGAGGCATAACAGTGAAAAGACCAGCATGAGACTATTGCAGTAATCCAACTGAGAGATGGCTTGCCCTAGGACAATGGTGACGAGTCCAGTGAGGCCGAGATTCTGGGTATGCTTAGAAGGTAGAGTGAAACACAGGCTATGACAATCAAAGATGGCTCTGAAGTTTTGCCCTGAGCAATTGGACAGGTAGTGGCTACAGGAAGAGCACGTTTGGTGGGTGCATGAAAATCAGGACTATTTTTTTTTTTTTTGAGGCAGAGTCTCGCTCTGTCACCCAGACTGGAGTGCAGTGGCGCGATGTCAGCTCACTGCAACCTCCGCCTCCCAGGTTCAAGTGATTCTCATGCCTCAGCCTCCTGAGTAGCTGGGACTACAGGCACGTACCACCACACATAGCTAATTTTTCATATTTTTAGTAGAGACGGGGTTTCACCATATTAGCCAGGATGGTCTCGATCTCCTGACCTCGTGATCCACCTGCCCAAGCTTCCCAAAGTGCTGGGATTACAGGTGTGAGCCACCACACCCAGCCAGGACCTATGTTTTTTAAATATACAAGTTTTATTTTTGTCTATTAAATATCCAAGTTTTTAAAATCTTCTTTCCTCAATCAAAATGTTATGAATATCATACTTATCATTCAATATTCATCTATAACACCGTTTTTTAATGATTGTATTCCATTCTTTAAAGGATATTGAGTTATCTTTTCAATCATCCTTTACTGATGAACATTTAAATTGTTTCCAATGTTTTATGAATATAAATAAGGCTTCAGAGAACATCTTCTGATATCATGAGACAATAAGAAATATGTATTTGGTCTCTGCCCCTGGTTCCTGGCACAGAGCTCCTAAAATCCTTATAATTTCCTGAGCAATAGGTGTTCTAGGTGCATCTTTTGTTCAAATATTTGGTCTTCGGCCCTAGTTTTTGACACAGAGCCCCCAAACTTTTGGAATTTCCTTGATGGTAAGAGCTACTTTTTTTCTACGGAGACAACACTTCATGGGCTCCTGGATGAAGCTGGTCACCAGAAAAACCAAATGATTATTAGAAGCTTAGAATTTTTGGTTCTACCTCCCATTCTTTGGGAAGGGAGAGGCTCTGAGATTGAGTTAATAATGGATCAGGCCTATGTGATGAAGACTCCATAAAAATCCTGGAACTAGGGCACACAGAGAGCTTCCAGATTGGCAAATACATTCTTGTGCCTGGAGAGTGGTTCACCTGAACACCATGGGGACACAAGCTCCTGCTCTCAGGACCCTTCCAGACCTCATCCTATGTATGTTTTCATCTGACTCCTTATTCGTATCCTTTGCAATATCCTTTATGATAAATGGGTAAATGTAAGTACAGTGCTTCTCTGTAAGTAAAGTGTTATGTGAACCATTCTATAGCAAATAATTGAACTCCAGTAGGGTGTTGTGGGAACCTCAATTTATAGCCAACTAATGAGCAGCATAGGTCACAACCTGGGACTTACATTGGCATATGAAGTGGGGGAAGTCTTGTGAGACTAAGCTCTCAACCTGTGGAATGTGACCCTTCTGTACTGTCAGAATTGAGTTGAATTATAGGATACCCAGTTGGTGTTCACTGGAGAATCCATGTATATTTCACAGAAGTGCTCTGTGTTTGGCTGAGTGTGAAAGCAGCAAAAACAGTTGGGTTTTTCCTATCTTTTACAGCCTCATAGCAAAATCTCTGTGCAAATCAAGTATTTCCTCTGTATCAATTTCTAAAATTGGAGTTGCTGGGACAGAGAGTGCTATGGTTTGCATGTGTCCCCCAGAGTTTATGTGTTGGAAATTTAATCCTCAATGCAACACTATTGAGAGGTGGGACATTTAAAAGGTGATTAGATCATGAGGGTTCTGACTTCATGAATGACATAATATTGTTATCTCAGGACTGGGTTCATCATTGAAGGGATGGGTTCCTGATAAAGAGCTGAGCTCTGCCCATTCCATGCTCTTTCTCTCTCACATACATGTTCATATGCCCTTCCGCCTTCCACCGTGGGATGACACAAGAAGGGCCTCACCAGATGCAGGTCATTTGTCTTGGACTTCCCAGCCTCCAGAACTGTGAGAAATACATTTCTCTTCTTTATAAATTACCCAGTCTGTGGTCCTCTGTGATATCAACATGGAATGGACAAAGACAGTGAATTTGTATATATGTGATAAAATTGCCTTCCAGAAAGGATGTACTAATGTATATTCCCACCACAATGAGTGCCCATTTTCTTGTACACTTACTGAAGTGCACTGGCGTGGTCAGAGATTTAAATTAGAGAAAATATTTCATGAGATGAAACTAAGTTTACTCTCAATCCAACACACATTTATGCAACACCTACTATCCCCTAGATGCTACGCTGCCTGCCTTCACAGGCATAACCTTACTGAATTATCACAACTGTGCCAAATAGGCAGTAAGAAACAGCCCCAGAATGAAAAGACTAGTAAGTGACAACATTAAGGTATGAATTGTGGATCCCAACGTTTGTGTACTGAGGAGCAGCCACAAACCTAAATGCCTTTGGATCCACTGAAACTCACAGAACATGGTTGGAGGGCAGAAGCTGGCAAGAACCATGATTAAAGAAACAAAGAGTGACATTTCAGCTCTGAACTCCATTAAGTGTGTGGACTTATGATGTTTCAAAAATAAAAGGAAAAGAAGTGGTATTAATTCCATTAAAATTATATTTATTTATGTTGGGAAAACAAAAAGAAAAGAAACAAACACACAAAAATCCAACAACAGCCCCATCGGCCCTGAAGGGAGGAGAAACCCCACAGGGCAAAACGTCAGAGGCTGAATAGTGAGGAGTGGACAGCGTGGAAAGGTTCATTTCGTCAACACTGACAAGTGTGTTTTGTTGAACTAGAAAGAAATTAGCAGTTCAGGGAGCTAAGAAGAAAGTGTGAAAGCTGGAACATTGCCTCAAAGAAAAGAAACAAGAGCTTAAAGTCACATTGGCTGTGCTGTCTTCCACAGTTGTACAGGAGAGAATAAACAAGATAGTTGGCCAGAAAACACACTCTGCAGTGAAAGGAAATTCTGATGTAAATGGGGAGATAGAAACTAGGCCAACGAGGCCAAGTGATTAAATTACCAAGGCTTAATCCACCAACTGGGGGGAATCCAAGTGGAGGAAGGAGGTGTGTCCAAAAGTGTGAAAATAAAGCATTACACTTAAAAGTAAAGGCATTTTCCAAAGACCTTAAAAGGCCAAATGGTAACCCAGTAATGATGATAAGAGTAATATCACATTGCACATTGCCAGGCATTTCAGGTCTTGAAAACATTACAGATTAAGCAAAGGCAGTGATGAGGCCAGAGTTAAGCATGCTATTTTATGGAAAAAGTTAAACAGAGGGTAACCCTGAGAGCAGTAGTTACCCCCTAAGAGCAGGAGTGACAGTGAAGAAAGTTATGAAACCTGCTTCACCCCTCCCAGGCACCTCTGTGAGCTGCGTGTGGTCAAGTCCAGGCTCAGAGGAGGTAAGAATGGGCCTCTTGGCCTAAATCCTCTCAGGCCTATGATTTTCATCTTCCTGCTGTGTTTCCTCGCTGCTTGCAGACTGTCTGATGTGGATGTGTGCTCATCTCGCAGGGCACCAGGCCTTCCAGTGCACATAATTATTTTTTATTTTAATCTCGTGATTTCCCTCTTCCTTTCTAGTGGTAACTCTCAGCCTCAAATTTGGGGAATTTAATTGCATTTTCACCCAGTACCTGGTGCAAACGGCAATTAGCTTTTTTAAAAAAAATTGAGGTGACATTCACATCACAGAAAATTAACACTTTAAAGTGGGTGATTCAGGCCTGGCGCAGTGGCTCACGCCTATAATCACAGCACTTTGGGAGGCCGAGGCGGGCCGATCACTTGAGGTCAGGAGTTCAAAACCAGTCTGGCCACAGTGGTGGAACGCCGTCTCTACTAAAAATACAAAAATTAACCGGGCATGGTGGCACATGCCTGTAATCCCAGTGACTCGGGAGGCTGAGGCAGGAGAATTGCTTGAACCCAAGAGGTGGAGGTTGCGGTGAGCTGAGATCCTGCCACTGCACTCCAGCGTGGGTGACAAAGTGCATGATTCAGTGGCATTTAGTACATTCACAACATAATGCAACCACCATCCCTCTCTAGCTCCAAAATGACAATTAGTTTGTGCTGATGTTCAGTATCTCTAATAACTGCTGTGTTGCACCCTCACCATGTACCATAAATGAGTTTATATATTCACCACAGTGACTTAATAGAAGCGCACAATGCACTTAGACTGTCAGCCAGGCTCTGGGCTGACTTCCGCTAAATACACTTAGCATTTGTTGCTGTTATTGGTCAGATGTTCCAAACATAAAGCACGCTCTATAAGCGAGGTAGGAAAGGTCAAAGAACAACTGCTGCTATGTTTCTTTCTCCTTGTCTGAAAAGCTTAAAATAAAAAGGAGAACTAATTATTGGATGTTGTTTAGTGTATTTTAAGTCCCTGAAAATGGGGACCATCTTATCTGTGTTTGTGCTCCCAATACCCAGTGCAGTATGTTCAACCCATTACGTAAATTCCCACCCATACACCCATAGGTACTGTGTTTACTTTATAGTTGAGAAAAACTCAACTCTCATGTATGTTGATTTTTCCCCAAAAAATGATGTCTCTTAGGCTGGGCGTGGTGGCTCACCCCTGTAATCCCAGTACTTTGGGAGGCCGAGGCAGGCGGATCACAAAGTCAAGAGATCGAGACCATCCTGGCCAACATGGTGAAACCCCTTCTCTACTAAAAAATAGAAAAATTAGCTGGGTATGGTGGCGTGTGCCTGTAGTCCCAGCTACTTAGGAGACTGAGGCAGGAGAATTGCTTGAATCCCGGAGGCGGAGGTTGCAGTGAGCCGAGATTGTGCCACTGCACTCCAGCCTAGCGCCTGACAACAGAGCAAGACTCTGTCTCAAAACAACAACAACAACAACAAAAATGATGTCTCTTAAAGAGATGAAGGCTGGGCATGGTGGCTGACTCCTGTAATCCCAGCATTTTGGGAGGCAGAGGTGGGCAGATCACTTGAGGTCAGGAGTTCGAGACCAGCCTGGCCAACATGGTGAAACGCTGTCTCTACTCAAAATACAAAAATTAGCCAGATATGGTGACACATGCATGTAATGCCAGTTACTCGGAAGGCTGAGGTGGGAGAATCGCTTGAACCTGGGAGGCGGAGGTTGCGGTGAGCCGAGATCATGCCACTGCACTCCAGCGTGGGAGACAGAGTGAGACCCTGTTTCAAACAAACAAACAAAAAAGATGAATAAAAAGAAGAAATGCTGTTGGGGGAAAGTGGCTTTAGATCTGGAGAGGACATGAGAGAACATTTCACACCACTAATTTACACAGGAGTCCAGACGGTCATAAAATCAAGCAACCTGGAGAAGATTGCCTTGTGAATGGCCCAGGTTTGCAGCGCCCACCTGCCGAAGTTAAATCCTTTGTCTGTGTCTCCACTGAGGACACGTTCAGAGCAATTCATGGATGAGGGACGGCAGAAGGATGGTAAGAAATTCTCATCCAAAGTTTCCTACCTGGGAGACAGTCTCATCTGCCTGGGGGGTTTATAATCAGCAATCCTAAAGACAGGGTGATTGAGCTGCTGCTTCTAGCCAGAGACAGGTAAAGGATGCAGGTCCAGGGGAGAGCCTGAGCTCGCTACCTGTGCAAGTTTCTCAGACTGCATGTGTCTGCTTGGATTCCTGTAACAAAATACCACAGGCCAGATGGCTTCAACAACAGAAATATATTTTGTTACTCTTCTAGAGGTTGGGAAGTCCAAGATCAAGGTGCAAGCAGGGTTGGTTTCTAGTGAGGGCTCTCCCTGTGGCTTCCAAAAGGCTGTCTTCTTGCCATGTGCTCATGTGGCCTTTCCTCAGTGCTCGTGTGCTAGGGATGGGGGAGAAATGCTAATCCTATGGGACCACAACCTCATTCTTATGACCTCATTTAAATTTAGCCTTATTATTTCCTTGGAAGCCTGTGGCATTATGATATATTGGTTTTTGTCCATGGTTCCTGGCTCATAATTCCCCTATCCCATTGCTACAGTCTTTTGTTATAAGGCTGGGGGTGTGAGGCCTCGGGGACAGGCCTTGGGAAACAGAATTTCTCCCCTGCCTTCCTTTCACCTGCCCCAAGGAGGGACTCTAATCTCTCCCCACTTTTCTGATTGCAGGTCTTAAGACCCTCCTTTGCCAGGGTCCTGTCTCATACCCTGGGAGAAGGAATGCTTCCATAAACCCAAGCGGACTGGGTTAGGAGAGCTTCCCAATAGCTGTACACATGGAGGCCCCTGGAGGACTGGCACACCCAGAGAGGGCATGGAAGCTGCTTGCTCCTTCCCCCAAACCTCTCCCTACACACTTCTTCATCTGTATCCTTTGCAGTATCCTTTAGAATAAACTGGTAAACTTAAGTGTTTCCCTGAGCTCTGGGAGCTGCTCCAGCAAATTAATTGAACCCCAAAGGGAGTCATGGAACCCCAACTTGAAGCCAGTTGGTCAGAAGTTCTGGAGGCTCAAAATTGCAACTGGTGTCTGAGGGTGTAGAGGGCATTCTGGAGACTGATCCCCTAACCTGTGGGATCTGATGCCATCTGTCAGTAGACACTGTCGAAACTGAATTGGAGAATGCCCAGCTGGTGTCTGATGCTTGATGCATGGGGAAGACCCCGCACACATTTGGTCACATAAGTCTTCAGTGTTGATGATGATTGTTGCGGTGGTGCGAGAGCAGAGGAAAAAACCTAGTTTGAGAGCCTTTTTCCCTACGTAAGGCCCCATCTCAAAATATATCCACACTGAGGGTTAGGGCTTCAACATATGACTGAACATATGTGGACACACACATCGAGTTCACAGCACAGGGCATGAAGAGCTCATGTGGCCCAGAGCAGAGACTCATTTGAAAAGCAAACAGGAATCCACATTTTACACCACAAAATGATATTTTCTCAGTGCAGCCACAGGCTTGCTTCAGTTTACCCAGGCAGGGGCTCAACAAGCCATGCTTTGTTTACATTTGGGTTTGGGTTTGGGTTTTTGCTTTTCCTTTTGTTTCTTAGCAGTAGCAAGTTAGCACACTTAAGTGAACCCCTGACCTTTTGTCCTGATGAGATGGAGAACAAAACCAATATCTTTTCAAGCTCCCTCCCACCAAATGTGAAGCTAAATGCTAACCCTTCAGACGCCGAGCCCAAGGGTGCAAACGTCACAATATAACAGATCTTACTGACTCTGCCAGATGCCGCCGATCTGAGGGAGGGGACTTCTGCACAGCTGGAAACTGTTCTTCCAGGTCATTGACACATGGACCCCACTGGCCAGCACTGGGAGGGACCATTGCTGGGGACCATTTGGCAAAGGGCTGGTGGCAGGCTTCCAGTTTGACAACAGACAGTCTTGAGCTGGCATGGGTTTGTGTATCTTGTCCTCAACATTGCAGTAAGGACTCCCAGTGCCATTATGGGAAGCTTGGGTAGTTGTACTTTAATAAAAAATTAGTAAGAAATAACAGGAAAAAAATGAAGAGGGCTATGTTCACTCACACATGTATGTGAAAAAGTAACAAAGTATTCCCACCCCCAGAAGAGTATTTTTTGCCAGTTCACTGTCCCACAAGCAGAATCACCTGAAATCTCTTTCCCAGTTGTCCTATGAGCTTCTATTAAATAGTAAATACACACTTTGGATCAAGGATGGATCTTTCACATCAACAAACACTCCTTTTGGTGGAATAATCCTGGGTTCCTTCCTCAGAACATTTGATCAATTTCACAAACATTTCTTTGCAAGGCTCTTCCCAGGAGCTGTCTCCACTGCTCGGCATGCCTTGGATTTTGCTCCCAGATTTGATGATGATTTTCAGGGCATGGGAGGCCAAATGCACTTCTGAGCCTCTCCTCTCAATTCTCTTCTCATAGAGTTTCTCCTCTCATTGTCTCCTCAGCTTTAAAATGAAAAGAAAACAGATCCCTTTCTTACCTTATATAACAGTGGTAAAATCCGTACATAATAAATGGTAAAAATGCTTCTGAAACAGAATAAATCATCCTGATCATATGTGAAAAGTGCACAATGGTGTCAAGCCACGGACTCATCAACTAGAAATACCGAACAGGAAACATTCTTCAAGAAACTTTTATGTGGGGCATCTGATAAGACTCCACAGACTCTGAAGATGAGATCGGATTGAATATGGCTTATAAGAGTATGCACTTTTGGAGTCATACAGACCTGCACTGGAGTCTGAGCTCTGATACTTACTTGCTGCAAGAACTTGAGAAAATTACTTAAATTCCTGACTTCCAATTCCTCGTCAGTGAATGTGAGATAATGATGCCACCTTGCAAGGCTGTTGAGAATTTGATAAGGTAATGTGATGGTTTCCGTAGCCCACACTGCATGGAAACCCACCTGGGTGCTATTTAAAAATATAAATGTCCAGGTTCCTATACTGAATTGAATAATGTCCCCCCAAATTTATGCCCACCTGGAAACTCAGAATTTGACCTTATTTGGAACAAGAATCTTTACATATGTGTTTAAGGCAAGGATCAAAATAAAATCATGCTGGATTGGAGGGGACGATAAAGCCAATGAAAGTGTCCTTACAAAAATCAGAAAAGAAGACAGATATACAGAGGGAGGAAGTCCATGTGAAGACAGAGGCAGAGATCAGAGTGATGTGCGGCCAGGGATAGCCTGGGGCAACCAGAAGCTGGAGAAAGGCCTGGGACAGACCCCGCTCTGGCCCTTCCAAAGGATCGATTCTACTGTCTTAGTCCAATTTCTGTTGCCTATAAGAGAATGCCTGAAACTGTGTAATTTATGAAAAATGAAATTTATTTCATACAGTTCTGGAGGCTGGGAAGTCCCAGGTGAGCAGGTGCACGTGGTGATGCCTTCTTGCTGGTGGGGATTCTGTTGAGTTCAGAAGCAGTGCAGGGCATCACACGGTAAGGGGACTGAGCATGTTCACATGTGATGCCCAGGTCTGTCTTATTCCTCCTATAAAACCATCATCCCCACTTTCAGGATAATGGCATAAATCCATTTGCCCATGAATGGATGAACCCATTCATGAGGGCAGAGGTCTCGTGACCTAAGCCCCACCATTCAATACTACCACACTGGGGATTCAGTTTCAATATGAATTTTGGAAGGGAAAAATATTCAAACCGTAGTACCTGACAAGACCTTGATTGTGGACGTCTAGCCTTCAGAAGTGTGAGAGAATAAATTTCTAATGTTTTAAACCACAAATTTCTGGTAATTTGATAAAGCGGCCCTAGGAAATTTAGAGACATTCATTCAGTTGTCCAGTAGTAAGTAGGTGTAGGGTGCCTGCAGTGTGTTGGCAGTTGTTCTAGGTCTGTGATAGCTGCAGTATCATGGCCACTCCCCACGGGTGGCTACTGAGCTCTCGAAATGTGGCTATTCTGAATTGTGATGTGCTATAAGAGTAAAGTATACACTGGGTTTTAAAGACTTAGTATAAAAAGAGAAATGAAATAGCTCATAAATAATTGTTATATTGATTACATGTTGAAATAATCTTTTGGATATAGTAGGTTAAACAATAATGGTTTCGGTGGATTTGTGTATGTAAATTCAAATTAACCTCACTAGTTTCTTCTCACTTTTTTAATGTTGCTACTAGAAAAATTTAAATTAAATGTGTGGCCAGGTGCAGTGACTCGTCTATAATCCCAGCTACTGGAGAGGCTGAGATGAGAGGCATAATCATAGCTCCCTGCTGCTTGAGGCCAGAAACTCAAGTGGCAGTGAGCTATGATTGTACCAATGCACTCCAGTCTGGGCAACAGAGCAAGATCCCATCCCTAAAACAACAGTAACAACGACAAATGATCTGTGGCTCAAAATCTGCTTCTATTGAACGGGACTGTTCTATGCATTGGGAATACAGCGATGAGCAATACCAGGTCCCTGCCTTCAAGGATATCCCCTCCCAATACATTTCCTGGGGCAGGGTGGTGAGGGGTGGCCAGGGAAAGCTTTTCAGTGGGGTGTGTGGTGCACCTGACAGAGCTTCACCTGTGGGACGTTTTCTGAACACCTGCTCCCTCAACCTCAGGAAGGCCCAGGGGTCAGCCCTCAGAAGGGTCCTCACCTCATTAAAGAGCTCCTTCCCATTGAAGAGCCTTGGGACCAAACCCAGCAAGATGTCAGTCACTGATCCAGACTCCCTTTCTGTTTCTTGCTGGTGGGATGGGTGCCCGGGGTCACCTCATAAAGTCTGCCTAATGCACTTCCATCTCAGTCAGTGAAAACTGAGAGCCGGGTGCGGTGGCTCACACCTGTAATCCCAGCATTTTGGGAGGCCGAGGCGGGGTCACCTGAAGTCAGGAGGTCAAGACCAGCCTGACCAACACAGTGAAACCCCATCTCTAGGAAAAATGCAAACAATTAGCTGGGTGTGGTGGTGCATCCCAGCTATTTGGGAGGCTGTGGCAGGGGAATTGCTTGAACCTGGGAGATGGAGGTTGCAGTGAGCCGAGATCACGCCACTGTACTTCGGCCTGGGCGACAAGAGCAAAACTCCATCTAAAAAAGAAAAGGGTAGCAAATGAAAAGATAGAAAATTGAGGACAAAATCTTGAATTGCTCCATGAAAATTTTTTAAAGGAAAAAAGGACAGATCATTCATATTTGAACACAGTTCTGCCAACTATACCCTATCATTTATCCCCCAAAAATTATTGTTTCAAAGGTGAGGTTAATCGGTATAAATCATGGGAATGTTCTAAGGTGATCAAATGTTCTGCTTTGCTAATATAGTTTTACTTCTTCCTTTCCTCTGTAGGTGCCTTCTATTTCATAGTCTTGGCTAGTTTTCCTGGCTAGAATTTCCAGTACTTATTGAATATTTATGTATGCCAGGCATTGTGTTGGTGTTTTACGTGCATTACTTCATTAAATTCTCCAAACAACCCTGTGAAGAAAATGGCACCATTGATCACATGTTGTGGATAAGCGAACTTGGACTTAGAGGGATGAAATGACCTGCTAAGGTTTCCTAATTAATCACAGAACTTGGATTTGAACCTGCATCTTTCTGATTTCACAGCCCGTGGTCTTCAGTTATATTTGCCAGGTTTCCTCTCAGCTTCTAAGGAGTTCCTCTGCCTCTCCAAATGGGGATGGGGTGAAGAGCTCCTAATGCTTTCCAGATAAACTGGAGACCCAAATAACTTCGTAAATAGTAACTATGCATATATGTAGTTTATGTAGAGTAACCCAAACAGTGGTTGAGTTGCCATGAAGATAGCTCTTCAAGTTTGACAGCACAGTGCTTTGATACACCCACATCCTTCACCCTCTGCAACCATTTGGTGGGGTTTCTACTTATAAGGACTAAATAGAAAGGAGGACGAGAAGAAGGTAAGTCCCAGAGCAAAAGGGCTGGACTGGCTCCCCTACCATGTCTAACGTAGCAGGAGAGAGAGATGAAAACACATAAAGTGAATATTTTCTTTCCTGGTGGATTGACTCTGAATAATAATGGCAGGGGACTATTCTCAGGTGCTTTTCCTCTAAGAGTTAGGGAATAGAATAAATGTCCACGTGGCTAACTTCAAATAATCTGAATATTTATTTTCTTTTAATTTTTTTTTTTTTGAGACAGAGTCTCGCTCTGTTGCCCAGCTGGAGTGCAGTGTCGCAACCTTGGCTCCCTGCCAGCTCCACCTCCCAAGTTCAAGCGATTCTCCTGTCTCAGCCTCCCAAATAGCTGGGATTACAGGCATGCACCACCCACCCGGCTGATTTTTGTATTTTTAGTGGAGACAGGATTTCACCATGTTGGCCAGGTTGGACTCGAACTCCTGACCTCGAGTGATCCACCCCCCTCAGCCTCCCAAAGTACTGACATTACAGGCATGAGCCACTGCGCCTGGCCACAATCCAAATATTTCCATAGTAGGAAAGGAAACTAATATGCTCTGAGCACCCACGTTCAACATCCACGCTTACATACTACCCAACACGTTAGCCATTCAAGCCGTCTAGAGCCCTGTGGTGGAACCATTTTAAAAAAGACACAGCTGAATGTCAGCAGAGTTTACAACCTGCTGAAGTCACATGGTTAGCAAGTGGCAGAGCTCAAGTGTGCACAGGCTTGTCTAACATTGCCACTGTCACCTTGTGCTGGAAGATGCTGGCTGGCTTCTCTGACTCCCTGAGAAAGAGTAAATGACAATCCACAGTGCAGTTTAAGGCAGTCATCTTCAAGCCAAAGTACAGATCCCTGTCTGACCCTACACCGAGACTTTCCATCTGGTACCAGCATTTGGATAATTTTAAGAAAATTCATTTTCAACTGTTCAACTTCTGTGACTTCTCGCTCCTAAACATTGATTGGTCTAAGAACAAGCCTTTGTCTTTCTCCTTTTCCACCTCTCCTGCCGAAATTTTTATTCTCCTATTTAGTAAAAAACAAAAACAAACAACAACAAAGTCTTATTATACAGCATTGTTCCAGGCGTGAAATTCTCCAGGGCATCAAACAGGAAAAATTTGAGAAACTATAAATCCTCTTCCATTTCATTAAGACATACGTCCAGTAAATTTTAGCTTTGTGCTTATAATTATTTTTTAAACTTGTAAGATATTTATACTGTTATGTCAAATCATTTGTTAATCATTAGAATGGTGTTTTCAATCCAGAAGAAAAATTTTAAACCTATAAATTTAAAAACATACATATACATACACATCCATATATATATATTTATCACAGAAACATAGGCTAGAGTGATTATACAAGACAAACACAAAAATATACATTAAGAGGACTCTTAAAGAGAACAAGAAAACAGATACAATGTCAAGGAGAAAAGAGAATGGTGTGAAATTCCCTTTTATTAATCAAGAGTTTGCACTTGTATTTTTAAAAAGGATGATGGCTTGGGTGTGGTGGCTCACACCTGTAATCCCAGCACTTTGGGAGGTCGAGGCGGGGGGATCACAAGGTCAGGAGATTGAGATCATCCTGGCCAACATGGTGAAACCCTATCTCTACTAAAATACAAAAAAATTAGCTGGGCATGGTGGCGAGTGCCTGTAATCCCAGCTACTCGGGAGGCTGAGGCAGGAGAATCGCTTGAACCTGGGAGGTTAAGATTGCAGTGAGCCGAGATCATGCCACTGCACTCCAACCTGGAGACAGAGAAAGACTCCATCTCAAAATAAAATAAATAAATAAATAAAAATGGATGATGGTGGGTATTAAATCATTGAGTTGGACACATTTAGGAAAGTTAATAACAGTTATAATTTGAACTGTAGAATTTTACAGTTACATCCTTTGCAATTACACAAACGTATGATGAACAAACTTAGATGTCAACTGAAACGTATGGGTAGAGGTACAAAGTTTTCAGAACATTTTAGAGGGTATGTAAAATAAATGGTTATAGATAATTGCTCTGGCATATTCTCATTCTCTGCAACCTAGCCATCTATTAAAAAATATACAACTCTTCATTAGCCATACTCAAATAACTCACTTTGTTGACCTTAACCATGTGGTTGGTTAACACAGAGTTATTTGCAGAACTTTTTAGCTGTTCTAGAAAGAGTGAGTGAAGGAGACAGGAAGGAAATGGATGACCTCATCGTTCACGAGACCACACTGAAAATTCCCCATCCACTGGCAAAATGAGCACCCAGGCAGTGGGGCCCCAGCTATTGCTGTGTTGTTCTCTTCCCAGGTGGCTTTGGGTCCTAATCCTGTCAAAGCTAGAATGCAATCGTGGAGCTGGCACTTTCTTACCATTGTCAATGGCCAGGTTCACGATGGAGAGTAGCGTGCAAATAATAATGCCCCACAGGTGTAAGGCAATGGAGTCCCCTGTGCTATTAGCAAAGGCCTTTGAAGGACCCAATCTCTCTGAACACAGGGTGTTCCCTTTATTATTCTACTCCATTAGGCGTGTTTTTCTTTTGTTCTCTACAAGCACGGGGCTTTAACTTCTGGAATATTGAATTTCATCAGCTTCTCTTCTCCTCCTTCCCCAGGCTACTGAAAATTGGTTGCTATCCTCAACTGCTCGCCCCACCCCCGTTCTTCTCCTGGTTATGGTGAATTGGGACCTGCAAAAGCTTTGTTTCACTTTCAATTATTTTTTAATATAAGATAATATTGGTCTTGGCACCAAGGCTTGTCAGAAGCGCTCCTCTTTGCTCTCCCAAAGTGAACCCACTGCTCCCAATTACAGACCTCGCTTCTGTGGCTTTCTCAGGCCAAGTTCAATCCGGTGTAAACATCTCTTCCTTTCCTTTTCTGGTACATGTTCTGGGCATTATTCAGAGTGACCACATGCCTTGTCATTTCTTCTCATCAGATTCTGACAGCATTCTTAAAATACTGGTTTTGGTAAATCGATGGAGCCCTGCTCTTCATTAATCTATATTGTTAGAACAGGGCTCCCAAGTGGCTGGTTACCTTAGATGTCTTTCTTTCTTTTTCTTTCCTTTCTTTCTTTCTTTCTCTTTCTTTATTTCTTTCTTTCCTTCTTTCCTTCTCTTTCCTTCTTTCTCTCTTTCTTCTTTTCTTTTCTTTCTTTCCTTTCTTTCCTCTCTCTCTTTCTTTTCTTTCTTTCTTTTTTTTTTTTTGTAGAGAGAGGGTTTTGCTATATTGCCCTGGCTGGTCTAGAACTCCTGGCTTCAACTGATTGTCCAACCCAGCCTCAGCCCCTCAAAGTGCAGGGATTATAGGCATAAGCTGCCACACCCAGTCACCTTAGACTGAAGAGGGCTCAAACTTTCCCATGGGTCGGAGTTAAGCTCTGCTTCCACAATTAACTTCTTTTTTGGTGGAAGAGTTGCCTTGAACTACTACAGTGATGCATTGTGGGTTGCAAGGCAGTCTACTGATGACTCCCAGGCCTGGGTTTGAATCCTGGCTACTCCACAGACCAGCTGCATCATCTTGGGGACAATTAATTAACTCTTGAACCTCAATTTTCCTTTCTGGAAAATGGGAATAGTAACTCCTGCCTCATAGAATTGTCAGGAGGATTAATCCAGATAATGTTCTGTTCAGCCCAGCGCAGTGGCTCACACCTGTAATCCCAGCACTTTGGGAGGCCGAGGCCAGCAGATCCCGAGGTCAGGAGTTCGAGACCAGCCTGACCAACATGGTGAAACCTCGTCTCTACTAAAAACACAAAAATTAGCCAGGCATGGTGGCACATGCCTGTAATCCCAGCTACTTAGGAGGCTGAGGCAGAAGAATTACTTGAACCCAGGAGGTGGAAGTTTCAGCGAGCTGAGATTACGCCACCGCACTCCAGCCTGGGCAACAGAGCAAGACTCCATCTCAAAAAAAAAAAAAAAAAAGATAATGCTCATCAAGTACATACTTAATTTAGTGTCTGATTTCTAGCAAGTGCCCCAATATGGTAGCTATTGTTCTAAGTGAGTGCCCCGAACAGAACAGTCAAGACTTAAAGGTGAAAAACGCTCATGTCAGTCTTTCCTCCACCTGATACTTTGCAGTCATATTTTACAAATTCTATTTTCGTTATACTTAAAATGCTTGACTAGAAATCTTTTCTATCCCTTTTTCTTTCTGTCATCGTGAATTTTTGTGAAACTAACAAACTAAAGTAGTGTTTGCTTTCCTCTATACTAAACGCAATCATTTGTTTTACTCCTGAAATCCGAGTCTCTGTTTCAAAGGCTCGGTTTTGTCGATTCCTTCTGGGATTGCTTTTCATCAGCGCATTCCCGGGGTCCCCAGCCTTTAGAAATCGCAGGATGCACCAGCCATCATGTGCATACTCAATTTTCAGAAAGCATCTGAAACAGCTCAGCTTCAGAGATTGATGGTTCTCAGCTTTCAGCTTCGGTTTCTCTCAGCCAGAGCACCATTTGGATCTGGGCCTAAGAACATAGTCACACAATGTCAGAATATTAGTATTAAGTAGGCAATGCCCCCCTTCCTGCCTCTCGGCCTCATTTAGAAAAACAAGAGAAAATAAATCTAATCTCCTCACGGTTCCCTTGCACGGCACCACAGCAGGAATGTTATATGATTTCAAATTACTTATTAGAAATATTCCTGTGGGTATCGTGTTGAGGATTACTTTTCCAAGGTTATTATAGTGCCTGTATCGTTAGGAAAATGAGGTGTAATTCTACCTGCTATCTCGTTCCAAAGACTTCTACCTTTGGACAAAAACCAACTTCCAAGTCAAGGAGGACATTTATCTTCTGTTTCACTCTCACTTTCGGTCACATTGTGGAGGATGAGCTGAGGGTGGGGAAAAACACTTTCTCAAACCCTCTGCTTCCAATAGCACAGTAGAGGCTTCTCTCTGCTTTCAAAGGAGATGATGTCAACACCCAGAGGAAGCTTAGAGTCAGAACAGTCCGGTGCTAAGAATGGAATTGGTAGTGTCAAACTCTCACTGATGAACAGAAAACAAAGCTAAACGCTTGTGTAATAACACAAGGCAATGGAACGCAAGTACTGGCAGCCAGAGGACTACAGTCGCAGGGATACAAACTGCGGAACTTAATTCCCAAGTGACCTTGAACTAGTCATTTTCCTTGTCTATGTCAAAATATCCTCCCCGGCGTCTAGCCCTGTGTATCTGCTGTGTTATTGTAGGCATCAATTATCTGCATTTTGGTTTACCTCTGGCAAATCTTTGAAATTCTTTGACAGCACTTGCCATTTAATTATTTTCCACGTTGACAGCTCCCTCTTTCTGCAGGAAACACTAATATTTTAATTCCCTGCTTTACTGACATATAGATCTTCTAGTATTCGCTTGCTTTTTCTGCAACGTTCATCCTTGCTGGGGAGCCCCTTGCAAAATTAATTGTACTGCCGTTTTTTCTGCAGAGATAGTTACAAGGCAAGTAGAGCTTTCTCTAAAATCTTTGAAGCCAGCAAAGAAGCTTTCTTCTCCCCTTCTCCTTGTTCACCGATAAACAAGAAAAGAGGAGAGAAGAAAAGAGCTTCCAAGCTCCAAGTCAGTCCTTTGAAGCAAGCTTCCTTACTTTGTTGGAAGTGAATGTCCACAAAATTAAAAAGTATTGGATTTGATTAAAAGCACAAACCCATTTCCAAACCAAATGCGAGCGATTTTTTTTTGAATCGTCTTCTCTTTTCCCAGTGCAGAAAAAATTGGGGGCTGACTTCACTGGCATTCACTCATATTTGTCCTTTAAGTTCGAAAGACATGATTGCTCTCTGGCTATGCAAACGTGGCTGATCTCGACCTACCCAAAAATAATAAATCAAGTCCCTGAAAAGCTTTTGGAAAACATGAAGAGCTCCACAACATTTGCTTGATTCTCATGACTAAGTCTTCTTAGCTAAAACAAAGTGAGAACATGATGCAATTATTTAGAGGAAATTGAGGACCTCTGGGACAGCCAATCATATAATTCGGGCAAAAGTAAATTCGGGGGCCTGACATTTGCAGATACTTGTGCAACTCTCAGCTGTGTGAGCCAGTCCTGGGAGAGCTCCCACCTTCCACTCGCCCTTTTCCCCATCCTCCTTTACTTTGTGCCTCTTGATTAGTAATAAAATGAATAAATCAAGCGGACTCTAGCTTGGCTCTTGTGAGCTATGTTAAGAGAAACGAATATAAAAACTAAAATGTCAAACTAAAGGCATACTCCCTGACCTCATTTCTCATTTACACACACACACACACACACACACACACACACACACACACACACACACACGTAGACTCGCTGAGCAAATGCAAACTTAGAAACTAAAGCTCAGGCCCAGATGTTATTAAGTATAAATATTTATAAGACCCATAAAGATCCTGGCTAAGCGCAATTTTGCCTTAATGCAGCAAATGTTTCAAATTCGGCTCTTTTGCTGTTTGAAGCCTTTAGAAGGCAGGATACAGTAGAAGGCGCATACTGTTGGTGAGAGGAGGGCAGCTCCTCTTTTATGTTTTATGACCAGTTTTTCCTTGAGGGGTATTGCTTTTCTCAGAAATCACTTCTCATGGCCTGTGTTCTCCAAGAAGCCAGAAGAAAGTATGGTTGCTGTGGTCATGAATTCCGGAGGCACCAGGGAAGCAAACACGTGCCACACGCATTGTCCCTGTGAAAGGATGTAGGGACGCTAGATTCGCTTTGTCCTTCCTCATTTCAGTTATCATGAAACACACAGCAACCTCCTAAGAGCCTCAGCCTAGTCATCCGTTGAATGCGTGTGTGATTGTTGTAAGTGGAGCACGCTTAATTCATGCTTTTAAGACTTCCATTTGCCTTTGCAAAAAGAAGCAGCCACAATATTTAAGCATCTGTTTTAGTCTCTTGTAGAGGCACAAGCAAAAGAACCCGTAGGTGCATAAGCTGTAATTTTGTGATGAAACAGTTCAAGCTCTATGATCATTTGGGCTCTCGGGCTCTGGATTAAGTGTTTGGTTCTCCAGATTCTTGAAGAGGACCCAATGTATGAAAACTTTTTTTTTTTTTTCCTTTCCAAGATAGGGTCTTATGTTGGTCAGCTGGTTTTGAACTTCTGGGTTGAAGCGATCCTCCCAGCTCAGCCTCCCGAGTAGCTGGGACTATAGGCCACCACTCTTGGCTATCACTGTTATCCTGAATCCAGGTAGGTTTTGGTGAGAGGCATCATCACCTACATGTCTTGTCCACCTGTGAACCATGCAATTCCTTGCTTTCTAACATCCTTTAGTTAAATAGGTCATGTTAACAGATAACCAGGTGCATACATGTTTAAAAGACATTACTTCGTGGGATGATTCGTCTGCATATAGACATGAAAATAGCCTTGGTTTTCTCCCTAAAGATAAGTTCTAACTTGTGAAATAGGTTCTCTGGGAGATTTCATGAAGATCCTTCAGTGTTAACCGGCAGTGGCCTGGGTGTGGCCCCTATCTCTCTGCTCTCCAGGGAGGGGGCTTCCTGCTACTGAAAGCTCAGAGATGGAGGCCTGTGGCCCCTCCACAGAGCCTGGCTTTGCTGGGTTGTCAGCAAGTCTCCAAATGTCCATGCCAGCCCCACCCCTGATCTCCTTCCCCTA
This sequence comes from Plecturocebus donacophilus, assembly GCA_004027715.1. Classification (NCBI taxonomy): domain Eukaryota; kingdom Metazoa; phylum Chordata; class Mammalia; order Primates; family Pitheciidae; genus Plecturocebus; species Plecturocebus donacophilus. The sequence continues at coordinate 23,980 of PVKP010030531.1, forward strand.
CTCTTGCTGCTCAGCCCCTTTTGGGTACTGGACCTGACAATTCATGCCGACCCCGACAACACTGATCTCCTTCGTGGAGGCCTTCATCTGTCGGACACATCTGGGAAGTACTCCGAGGGCCCTACCTGATTTTCCTGATTAATGTAGATGTAAAGATTTTATCAAGGCTCCTGGCGGCCGGACTTCAAGATGTGATCACAAAATCAATCCACATAGACTAACCGGGCATAGACTTACTAAGAAGACATCCCACAATGTCAGGCACTTAATTAAGGCGCTCTGGCTTCTCTGCCCTTAATTGATTCTTTTCTTTCCCTAACAGGTGATGGTACTCCTCTGGGTGGACCGGCCACTCCCTAGCCCGAGACCACCCTGCTTTCAGAGCCTGCAGTTTGGTGGAAATACCACCAGGGGGCACCCATGCATCATCCCAGTCCCCAGGGACTGGATAGGAAGACCAACAGGATCCCTCTTCCAGCCCCGCAGCGATCTTGAAGCGGCAGCCAACTCAGCCGGCAGTATCTGCTAGGCTGCATTTTGTTTGCTGAGCTCCAGGATTCTTCTCCAAGCCTCAGGCATCTCTTGAGGATAATCAGAGACTCCTCCCATCTCCTCAGTATCCCACTTTTTGCACCTTAGTGCATGGTGGAGCAGAGGCTTGCATCCCCCATGGGGGGAACCAGCCTGTGCGCTGGCCTGAGCACCTGGGAATCCTAGCCACCCTGGCTTGCTTGACATCGAGTTTCCTACAGGAAATCCAAAGACTTCAGAAATGAAAGTTTTTAAAAATGCAAGCACCTTGTGAAAAGTAGCCCAGATCAGAGATTGCCAACCTACTGCTCCTTGATGCTGCGGGGTTTTTTCTGCATTCACTCATTCATTCATTCAGCCATCGGGTTCATCTGGCATGATTTTAGCACGTGACCATTTAATTCATCAAACATTTGTTGAGTACCTATCATGTGCCAGTCATTGTGCTGGGGATATACCTGTGCTCTAGTCATTTATAAAATGAGGCACTATCTGACTCAGCCCAGGAGGATGTCATCCAGCCAGTCCTCTGTAACATCTGAGTACACCTGTGCCAGAATCATCAACAGCAGCTTGGGTGCCTGAGGCCCTGGGAATCAAGAAGCAATTCTACTGCCCTGGAGCAGCAAAGGACTCCAGAGAGAAGCTCAGATTTCACTGGCCCAGGGCAACCAAGGAGGCTTCATTTATTAATTAATTCATTCACTCACTCATTCATTCATTCATTAGGTATTTATTGAGCACCTGGTATGTGCCCAGCAACAAAATGAATCAGAAATAAGCCAGGCTGGATCAGCCTTCTTCATCACATAGGGAGGCTGCTCACTTGGTTGTGCCTACGTTGGGCACCAAAATGTTGACTCTAGTAGCCAGGTAGCATTCACCCAGTCCTCATTATTATAGACAAAGCAATCTTGGAGGGCTTCTTTCACTCAAATCTTTATCAAGCTGCCAAGAGAATTTGTTTGAAATGACTGACACTTTGGAAAGAGAAGTACATCTCGATCATAAACTATAGGAGTTTTCCCAAGTTCTCATTCTTCACAAAAGAGACTCAGGCAGTGTGATCAAAAGGATTCTTCTGTCATCCATGGAGATACCATGTCCTCTTCCAGTCCCAGACCATTGGCCATCCCGAGGGATTGTCTCTGCTGGGGCTCACGTCTTTGGCATGGGTCTCTATTATTGTGGCCAAATGAGTCTCATCCACAAATTCAATAGTGTAAGAAACAGGACCTTTCCCGTTTGTTTTTCTGTAATTAATTTCTGTTTCAAGGTGCTATTGTACCTAACTGAACACATTTTCCATTTATCCAGGGATTTCACTCCCCATTTTCCCCAGGGTGATGTTGATGCTGCATGAACTTGGTTAGTGTTGTGGCAAGGAGATTGGAGGCGATGTGGTCGCTGAGTCATGCGTCTGTGGAGGCCCGCAGTGAGACGTCTGCTGAGCCTGTCCACAGGCGCGAGGTTCTCTTTGCCCTGCACCAAGACGCAGGGGTGATGCTCTTTCTGCTGCTCCCGTGAGGCTCAGCCCCACCTGCAAACCCCCTCTGGGGTTGTGACTTCTCAGGACTCTACCCAGGAAAATGTTCAGGATCCTCCCCAGGCGGCTTCCCTGGGATTTAATTCACAGTCTTGAGGAGCAGGTTTTTTTTCTGGACACCAGTGGAGAAAATCCTTTTCCATTGTTGAGGGTTTTCCCTGAGAGAAACTTCCTGCGCTTTCCAGTTTGCCTGGGAGGCACCTGACAATAGCCTAGTGGATGGGGTCTTTGGGAAGCCGAGGTGGAGGCAGCTCCCCTCTGCCTTCTAGATTTTCACAGCCGTGCTATTTCACCCCAAGGCAGTGCAGAAGAAGGGAGAGGAGAGGAAGATTTACCAGGAGAGATTTTCAAAACCAGTTAGTACTATCTCCGCTAGAATCTCAAAAATGTTATTCTACCGTATCGACAGGTCCATAGTTTTTATTTCTGCATAAGTTCCAAGTTTGCTCTTAGGACGGTTTGCGTGTAGCTCCAATAGGTGCTGCAGCAAGTTTACTTCCAGATTTACATCTGCTCCCCCAGCCCCCACCTGTCTCTCTTTAGGGCAAGTCTCAGCCCAGCCCAGCCCTGAGGCAGCAAAGGGGTAGACATGCTATAGCTTGGTGGGAAAGCCTCTGTCCATAGAAATGTGAGCTAAACCCATCTCCTGCAAGCCCAAACACCACTGCACTTCTCTGGTTCAATCAGCCACTTCACATCTGCCAGGATACAGTCCCTTGGGAGCCTCACAGTGTATCTGTGTCACACCTGCCCCCGTAAATGGAATTTACTAGGCTCTGGGAGAACAAAACTAAAAGGCACAGGCTCTGTCCTCAAACAGCCTACAGCATGGGCGAAAAGGACACATCTTAGGTGTTTCAATGTAAGAAAAAGAGATCGATTTTGAACACACACTAAATTAGTTGATTGCAGAAATTTCTGGAGGTAGAGATAGAGCCATTAAGATGTAGGTGATAATTCAACACTGATACGGGACAAGACTATACCACTGAGAATGGCAAACACCTTGAATATTCCCCGTGTCCCAGGTGATGTCCTAATATCTTCACATGCATTCTCTTTTTAACGAGGTTGTTGTTATTATCACCTTCATTCACAAGCATAAAAAAAAGAAACAAAGATTAAGGAACTTGTCCAAGGCCTTGGAGTTGGGGGTTAAGGGAAGGCTGATGGCTGTGGGTCCCTGGCCTAAGCAGAAGACAGCTTTTCCCCGATGTGTCTCCACCACATGGCTGTGAAGGAACTGGCGCCGTCATTGTCTTCTGGATGATCTCACAGCGCTGTGCACGTGTCGCCCCTAGTTAGTGTCATCAGCTACGTCCCAAACCTTCCTGGGATGTGGCTGTGAAATTTTATCTTAGAACTTCAATTTAATTCCACAAACTTTTGTGAAATATCTGCAGAAAGTATAGAAGTGAGAATGGGATTCAAAGATACATCAGACATGAAACCCAGCCATGGGACATGTCTAACTGGAACAGAAAAACAACTGCAACCAGCTTAGTGCTGCTGTGCAGGTACCGAGAACCTCTGGCCTCCTGGTGAGGCTGCAAACCCAAATCCAGGACGACAGGTAGCCTCCACGAGGCACTGGTTCACCCCGCAGACGCAGTGGGCAAAGCTCCCAGGACTCATGGCAATTTTAGGGCCCTCAAAAGTGTTTTTAATTTTCGTACAAAAATTGGCCAGGTGTGTGGTGCACGCCTGTAGTCTCAGCTACTCAGGAGGCTGAGGCAGGAGAATTGCTTCAACCCAAAGGGCGGAGGTTGCAGTGAGCCAAGATC
>PVKP010030532.1:0-27831 GCA_004027715.1 Plecturocebus donacophilus
CAGAAAGATGGAATCCAGGAGAGGAAAGCAGCTTCCACACTAAGTGGAAAGGAATAGAGAGAGAGAGATGGAGTTTAGGAGGGGAAGACAGGCTTCCACAAAAGAGTGTGGAAGGGGACTCCAGAGGGTAAATCCAGGAGAGAGAAAAACAGCTTCCATGAAGGGAGTATTCGTGGAAGGGGACCCAAATATGGAGCCCCTTAGTCACTTTTTCTTCAGCTGAGAGGTCACAGCAAAATATAGTTAAAGCCACCTCAGATATTTGTATTATTTATATACTAAGTCTTCCAGGTACATCTGTTGTTAACATGAGAGAAAAATACTTCCCTCCAAAAATAATTTAGTTTTCAAATAAGTGGTTACCAGGGGCCCGAGTAAGGGGGATACAGGAAGTGACTGTTGAAGTTTTTTTTGGCGGGAGATGATGAAAAAGTTCTAGCATTGTGTAGTGGTGATGGTTGCACAACACTGAGAACATACTAAAAGTGGCTTTTAAATGGTGAGTTTGTGGTACTTTTTTTTTTTTCCTGACTTTTTTGAGAGTACATAGTAGGTATATATATTTACGGGGTACATGAGATGTTTTGACACAGGCATGCAGTGCATAATAATCATATCATGGAGAATGGGCATCCATGCCCTCAAGCATTTATCCTCTGTGTTACAAACAATCCAATTACACTCTTAATTATTTTTAAACGTACAATTAAGTTATTACTGGCTCTAGTCACCTTGTTGTGCTATAAAATAGAAGGTCTTCATGCTTTCTATTTTTTTGTGTCCAATGACCATCCTCACACCTCCTCCCCATGTCCCTGGTACATTTATTTTATCTCATTAAAAAAATAGTTTTCAAAAATAAGTTTTCAAGATTAGAAGTAAAAGGCATTTCAGTGTGTTTTCAAATGCAACATAAACCTAAGGAATTTTAATAGCAATATTACAAAGTCACAATTAATTGTGTGCCCCTAAGTTTTGCCCAGGTCTCCCTTCTGACCACAGGGCTTGGGGAGAGCAAATGACAAGGCACCACAAATCAGTGTGGTCTAGAAAAACCAGCTAGAGAAGAAGTTAGGTGGACAAGGCCAACCTTATGGGTAATATGCTACAGTCTATGCATAGGAGATAAAAGCTAAGGTCAACTGTATCGTATGTGTTTTTACTACTAGGACTGAAAAATTCAAGCATTTCCACTGTCACCAATCTTCTCGAAGGCAGAAGTGCAGCAACACCACAGGAACAGTGAGAATTTTTCCTCAACAGAAATGTCATTTATGCACCAGACAAAATTACTGTTTCTGTGGAAATTGTAACCTGAGTTTCCTGGATTTCAAATTAAAAAAAGAAAAAATCTCCAATGTAAAAATCTACTGGCAGCTTCTGCCCCCATTTAACAAAACACAAAAGTCTGTTTCTTTTTCTCAGCACTATTTCATGAAATTAGCTTCCTCACCGGAACTCAGTCTCATTAAGAGCTTTCCTTGGGTTCTGTGCTTTCTATTTATTACGGACAAATGGCTCTGGCGTTATTCTCAGAACACGATGCTAATAAATCTGTTCTTTAACAAGTATGTTAATTGAATTAGATTCCTTTCATCAGAAAGTATTAACCAATTGAAATTTTGCTGTATGACTCCAGTTCCCAAAACTCTAGAAGTCTCTTTTGAAGCCCTGATAGAAAAAGCCAGGTGCAGAGCAATGCCTCTTCCCACGAGGCCCTCCCAAGGGTGCCAACCAGCTCAGGAGGGCTCTGATGTCTGGGAAGTCAGCCCGCTTCTGCTTAAGCAAACGAAACACAGAGAGAAAGGGCCAACTTTCAGAGGCAACAGCCCCTAATTACAGGTGTCCGAGCTGAAAATTAACAAACCTGCTACTTCTGTGAAACATAGAAAGCAACAATGGTGGCTACTGGTCAGGGGTAACTATGTCTTTTATGACATTACTGCCTCTGCTCTCAACTTTCTGGTCACAAAGCGAATATACAAGCTTCGAGGGTACTTTTACCATCTGCTTCAACTTCTTCATTCAACAAATGAGAAAAAAGCAATGTATCCCAGGTCACAACTACATTAGAGACAGCAGGACACACACCTGGCCCTGACTTTTCTCTGAAGCATCTGCCTAAACTTGTCCCAAGGAAGCTGTCCGGGCTCTTATCACTCACATGGCCTCAGCAGACATTTGCGCTATTCTCTCTGAACATTTTATTTTTTTGATCCTCTGTCTGCCCACAAAAATGGAATAAGAATTTGAGGATTAAGGACTGTAAGCATCTAACTATTAAGTACCACATTTTCAGACGACGTGTTGAGGCTTCTGCTTCTCCCTGGGACAACCTCTGGACCACAAATGCACAGGCGCAAAAAGTGCCTACTAAATATTTATAGAACACATGACGTCTTTCAGTTCACTAGTTCCGAAAAGTAACAGACACATCAGCAAAACCTGCTGTTCAAAGCCTGGATGACTGGAATCATCACATGGTTGGGGCTATTAAGTCTTCTGCCTTCATTGGTTCAGATGGGGAAGGTGGTTCTTTGGCTATAAAATGATGCTCATCCGCTGCCTGCTCTGTTGTTTGCTCCCTTGCCCTCTGCACGGTCCACTTGGGAAATACAGAAAAGGCATGAAGGATTATCAGTAATCCAGCTGCCCAGATGTCACACTGCTAACCTAACTTTTGCCGGCACTGAATCCAGGCATCCAGTCTAAGAATGGGGAGCACAGGCACCTCAGAGAAAACCAAGATAAAGACCCTTCAGTTTCTATTGTTTCAGAGAAATCATTGACCAAGTCAGATGGTGCCCAACTTCAGGCCAAAGAGCTGGCTGCCAGTGCTAACTTGCATTTTCCAAACTGAATCCAAACAGGGAGTAAATTTTTTTTTTCTCTTGCTTTACATATTTCAATGCTATCTAATGGAATAGCAGGAACAAGGCCAAACAGTCCCACTTCTCCTGGCACTTGGGCCAAGGAACAGAAATGTATTTTTAGTCAGCAGAGCAAGGTGCAATTAGAAGTGCCACAGGCCTGTGGGGCAAGCTGGGGGTCCTGCCTGCCTCTGGCACAGTGTGGTTGAGAGTCACCTGCCATGCTCCTGCCCTGAGTGCTTGGGGCTAGATAAAGGAGTGATGCAAAGGTATTTGTGTCCAGGCTCACTTCCACCTCTCACTTTTGCAACTTAGAAGAACTCCACAAAGGCTCAGTTTCTTCTCTGATAACACAGAGATATTCTCTGACGCCCTAGCTTCCTCACGATGTAAGGAACAAGAGAAGTTACATCAACATTTTTCCAACTTGAACTCGTGGACCAATGGCCAGGGCTCTTGTTAAATGAAGCTTCTGATCCAGTAGGGTTGGAATGAAGCCTGAGGTTCTATATTTCTAACAAGCTTGAAGATAACTCAATACTGATGGTCCACGACCTGGGCTTTAAGCAGCAAGGAGCTCCCAGCATCTTCAGGAGCTTTGCTTTATGGACACACAACAGGTTATCACAACCCCATTAGCCTCACGTAAGATGGACTCATCGATTAAGCCAAAAATTAAATACCTTCCAGATGCTGGGCCCACAGACCAAGTGGGTACAAAAAAGTCAGACCTTTGCCTACCCATCAAGGGAACAAAAGGCCTCAAACCTTCCTTCCAGCACTTCACGGGAACAAGGACTGACTCTTAAGTCCTGTGGCCTTAAAGGTGAGATCTGTCAAGATCTAAGGAGCTATGTGACAACCAGCCACCAGCTAATAATGGTAACCACCATTTGTCAAACACTCACACACGATGCTGGGAGCTTCATATACATTCCACTCCCTGGGCCTCACTCTCCTCATGTATAAAATGGGTCAAAAATGCATTATGAAAATGAGGGAAATGAGGTTCAGAGAGACTAGGCATCTGTCCAGGGCACAGAGAATGAATTGCAAGTCTAACCCCCAATGATCTCCTGCAATCCCACAATGCCGTGAAAAGAGTGAAGCCCAAGACCATGTTTCACAGGGACACAGCACCTCCAGAACACAGGGTGTGCTGCCAGCAAAGAGCCGAGATCTGTAAGTTATGCCAGCACTCTTATTAATAGCACCTTACTGCAAAGTTTCTCTGCTCAGCCTGCTGAGCCTCAGCATCAAGAAAAGATTCATAGAGGTAAACAAACGAATTATAAAACTAGCAAAATCAAAATAAAATAAAACTATGCAAGCCTGGAGTGGAAACAGGAAATTCAGTGTGAAAAGGGAGGTGCTCTGCTGGGGAAGCTGCCAATAAAATCTGGCAAAGAAAACTGTTGGACTCACGGCTGGTTTATCTGGAAAGTCTTCTGGGTGAGTTTAAAACAAGCAAGATCCTCCACCTGACTGCTGAAGAAACAGGGGTAGGACCAGTGCTCAGTCCTCCAGCAAAGGCCTATAACAGCACAATGATAGTATCCCTAGTGGGTGCCTTCCTTTCTTTTTAGCTAAGGTCCTTTAACTTCTCTTTCATTTCCAGTATGCTGTCTATAACAAACAGATTGCATCTTACGTAACACTTGACCATGACAACATACTTTTATGTTGATTTCAGAGGCCTGGGGGCACTTTCTTTTTCTTAAAGCCATAAAAGTAAACCAAGTCACGTTACCAAATTCACTGGCACAAAGATGAGGTTGCTGTCTTATAATTCACACAAACTCCTTTAACTCCAGTTTTATTCAAAGTTGCAGCTTAACCAACCACAGAAGCAAGAAACCTAGTTCCATGTACCTCTGGGCATTAAAAAAAAAAAAAAGGACCTATTTCCTTGCAAATTAAAGATAAGGTAAAACTTCCAGCTTTTAATTCTGCAAACCCAAGCAAAGCATTTGTCATGATCATTAGGGCGACACAAAGAAAGGTCTTTCTTCACCAGTGAGCATATGAACTCAAGTTCTTCTGCCACAAAGTATTAGGGCAAGGTGACAAATACCATGGCCCCACCACACAGCCCAGAGTCCCCTAAATGGCACCACTTACAGAAAGAGAGAGACGACATGTGATGAAGCAGCACCCAGGGATGGCACAGTTGTCAACTCATTATTATTGAGGTACCTGTAACAACAGCAAGAAATTAATCACTTAAAGCATTTAAATTAGTCTGAAATCATATACATAAAAGAAAAATAGAAAAACAAAAAACAACAACAAAAAAAAACGCTGCTGAGTCTGCCACAGTAAACCTATCTATATTCTAATGTTGGAGAAAAGAGAAAGAATTTAGCAGTATTTAAAGGAAGGAAGTCACATGAAGTTACAAAAACTAGCCATTGATCACACCCATGGCTAGAAATAAACACTAAGGGGAAGCATCTCATGTCTCCCATTAGCTTCCCATTGAGCTCAGAAATCAAGACAAGGAACAGCGAGAACAGGCCAAGATGCAGGTTCAGACAAAAGTGCCCCTAAGACCATCAGTGAGAACACTCCTCATGGGCTGAAACCTGCCCTTGCCAAGGGTAACATGTGTGGAACAAGAGCCAGAGACTCATGCCCTGGCTCACATGCAGTTCTGAGGGCCTTGGAACACGTGGGGCCAATTATTTCAGTGCTTCATCTGTGAAATAACAAGGGAACTGTGGACTCGGAGACTCTTCCATTTGAGGTTCCAGCTGGACTCTGATGCAGCCTCTGGATGCATCTCCCAGGAAAATGAACATATATGCACACACTTTTGTGCACAGAGACTCTGAAAATTCTCCACAGATGAGATTTGTTCTCCAAGCTCCCTTCCTGGTCAAATAGTCTAAATTTGTATTTCCACAGTTAATACCTCTTAACGGAAGGGGAAGCCCACGAACCACAGCACAGTTCGCCTGGTCTGCCCCCAGAGGCTGTGCAATCTGGCCTCCTTACATGGACATGTATTTCCAAATCTGGGAAGAGAATCTAAAATCAGACTTGCAAAGTGAGCCTAACAATCCTCAAGAAAACCAAAGCACAGTGTTCAGGCTTTCTGCCAGGTGATGGACTAGAAAGAAATTGCATTTGCGATGCAGTCAAGAGGATAAAACTGGATTCTCTTATTCTCAGTTTCTTAAGGGAGGTATGTGTAACACAGAGCATCTTGTTTCTGTTTGAAGACAAGGCAACTGAAATGTCAGCTGTACTCATACAAGTATACAGCTAGCATGAGCTTGAACAGAATAATCTGGTTGTCTGCCATCTTTTATAGAAATGAATAGGAGAAGGGGGGGAAAAAAAGGAAAGGCCTTGAATTATCCCATTTGCTTTCTTCAGTGCCAAAGCCAGTTAGGGATGAAGCTTGGCAATTACTGGCCTGCGGGACATAGAATGCCTGTTTCAATAGCTTCATGGCTGAAGCATCTGGCAGAGAGAAGGCAGATCCGTATCATGTGGCAAATCCTTTCTCCACTTAAAGGGCCCTTGTTTGTGTGTTGAAATAGACAATTAATTACTTTAACAGTCTCTTATCTGACTGCCCCTTAAATCAGATTGTTTCTGCTTCACATTTTATCTCCTCCAAACCTGCTGTGATCCATTTCCCATTCTCACTCAGGGACACTGAAAACTCCCCATTAGTCTTAATCTCAGCTAATAAATTTTCATAGTACCCATCAATGCAACTATTATGAGAGACCCCCAGGTTTTATCAAAGCAAGAAAAACTAAGGTCAGGACCTGCTGCCAATCAGGCAGCTTGCCTAAGAACTCCTCATTGCTTAGCGATTTATTCTAAAACACAGAGGATGGTGGTAACAAAAACAAAAGCAGGTAAATTAATGAAGGCTGACTATCTGCCAGGCATAGCTCTAAGAGCTTTTAAGTATATTAATGCATCTTTACAGCCCTAGGACGTGGGTCCCAGGAACATTCCCACAGCACCAATGAGGAAACTGAAACACAGATGTTAAGTAATTTGACCAAGGTCACCAGCAATAAGCGGCAGTGGCCCGGGATGGCTAGCCCCAAAGTCTAAGTTCTTCCTCATTACCTTCAATTTCCTTATTACAGCAAAAATTCGACATGCCTCATGCATTTTCACCATCACAACAACTTTGATTCAGGTACCAGGTAACTACTACCGTTCTCTACATTACAGATAAGTTCTCCAGGCCAGTTTAAGTCACTAGTCGAGAGCCACACAACTAGAGAGGACACGGTCAAGAGCTGAAAAAAGTATGACTACAAACCAGAGGAGAGCAACAAGCTCAAAGGCCAGCCGGAAAGCTCATAATCCCTTAGGTAACGGTGCAGTTGTTTTTCACCCAGCTTAAGATCTCACTTATTTTAAATCTGAAGCAAAGAGTAAGGACTTCTCCACAGGGGGCTATGCCTGATGAGCTTGGTCTCAGGCCAGGCCTACCATATCTGTGACAAACTGCTCCACCCAATTTCACAGAAATAAATGAACAACGGAAGGGGGCATCATGATATTTTTAATCATGACAGAATTGCTGCAAGTGGAGCATACAGGGGCGGTGGACCAGTGCTGGAACTCATCTGGGCCTTGTATGTCTAGATGAGCAGCCCCACGCCAACAGGCTCAGTCAGAAACAGTGGGCTCTGACTGCAACAGGGCTGCCTGACTTAGAGGGAGGACAGTTGGATCCCTGAGGAGATGCTCTGCACCGTGAGCTTACTTCCAAATCATTTCTACTGAAAAAAGAACCGCTGTTCAGAGTAAGTCTGTTAGCTCCACCACTGCTGGCTCCCTCTTTGTTCACTCTGTCCCCTGTTGTAACAAGAATACTCTCCTCAGAAGGCAGCAGAGGCCCAGCTCACTCTGAGATGCAATGAACTCCTTGCCAGACTGAAATAGAGACTGGTCAAAAATAGCACAGCTGCAGCTTCGAGGGGAAAGGCACTCATGAAGTTTAGCAGAGTCTCCGTGAATAAGGAAATTTTAGGAATTAAAGATTGTGCCTGGTGAAATTTTTTTAAATATCTAGGGTTGTATAGTCTTCTATCCCTTACCCCCTACCATCCCTCCCCAGTTTACTTCCCCTGACCCCCATCTCCTCCCAAAATTTACTTCCATCCAAAGCCCTAAAAATCTCTCCAAAATGTCTGGCCTCTATTACTAAACCTTTTCCTGATGATTCAGGATTAAGAAGTGCCTCAGATGCATCAGACCATGAATCATGGCCGGACCCTGGGGCTGGAGAATGTATAAGTAAGGTAAAAGGACTGCCTGACCCCAGGACAGAACCTGGGGATGAGTACTTTCCCAACTCAATCCATAAGGCCAGCCTGGACCTTCTGGTCCCTCAGCTTTCTTCCAAAACTTCCATTTAATTGGCTGAAAGGAAGTTTTACATTTTGTAAGCTGCAAAATGTGAAAAAGGATATTTCAGAATACTGTATCATCAACATGATCTTCATCAATCTTAAATCAAATTTGGCTTCAATGAACAATATCAAACCAATGCAGAAATAGTGCCTTTTTTTTTTTTTTTTTGAGATGGAGTCTCAGGCTGGACTGCACTGGCGCGATCTTGCCTCACTGCAACCTCTGCCTCCTGGGTTCAAGCTATTCTCCTACCTCAGCTTCCTGAGTAGCTGGGATTACAGGCACGGGCCATCATGCCCAGCTAATTTTTGTATTTTTAGTAGAAATGGGGTTTCGCCATGTTGGCCAGATGGTCTTGAACTCCTGACTTCAGGTGATCTGCCCATCTTGGCCTCTCAAAGTGCTGAGATTACAGGCATGAGCCACCGTGCCCAGCTTTTTCTAGCTGTATTTATTTACTTATTGAAGAGCTAGTATAAGCACAGAATAAAGTTTTCAAACCACTTCAAAAAAAGAATGCACAGTGAAAAATAAAGCTTCCTTGCAGTTCCATCCTCTGGTCTGCCTTCAAAGAGCAGTTCCTGCCACTAGCTACTAGAGCTGTATATGTGTCTTTCTTTTGCACAAATGCATGTGTATTAAACAGACTGCTGAATACCACCATTTCCCTTTAGTAATATACCTTGGAGGTCTCCACTATTCTTTTAACCAGTGGCACTGCAGTCCTCTGCTGGTATGAACAAACCATAATTTGTCTAGCCAATCCACTACTGGTAGACATACTGGCTGTTTTTTGATTGCTCCCAAATACAGACAGAGCTGCAATTAATAGTAGTCAAAGTTGGGCAGGGGTTGAAACTGTAGTTGGTTTTGTTTCTTAAAAGGGTAAATGCCATCAGTATCAGGAATACAGGTTTTGGAAGCAGGGCCACTTAATCAATAACTGTTATTCTGCTTTAGTTACTAGAGATTAATGTACACTAACTAATTGATTCGGTGAGACTTTGTGATATGTGGTTTCTACACAAGATGGCCAGATGAAATTATTTTAGTATAGGATATAATCACTTTAACAAAATAATCAATAATAAAGGTGAACATTTACTATGTGTCAGACTCTATTCTAAGTTTTCTATGTGCAATATCTCACTGACTGATATGCTAACACTTTGAGGAAAGTACTAAATTATCACCTCTCCTTAAGAAAGGAAACTGAGGCACAATTACAGAGCAGGGATTATTAGGATGGGATTATACAGCTCAGATGTTTAACTTAGATCTCGGTTCAATCAACTCCAATTCTACCCCTTAGCAATCCAATGTTAAGTATGTCACTCAGCCTTGCTGTCCCTTATTTCCCACTTCTCAAGAATGTAAATAATACAATTAACAGCTTTGTAGAGGTTTGGGAGGATCCAGTTGAAATAATTAAACCTAAGATCTGAGGATATAGACAGATACACAGGATATGCTTAAGAGGTGGCAGTAGGGCCAGGGGTGGCAGTTCACACCTGTAATCCCAGCACTTTGGGAGGCCAAGGCAGGAGGATCATTTAAGCCCAGTAGTTTGAGACTAGCCTGGGCAACATGACGAAACCCTGTCTCTACAAAAAATTAGACAGGAGTGGTGGTGTATGCCTGTAGTCCCAGCTAGTCGGGAGGCTGAGGTGGTAGGATTGCTTGAGCCTAGGAGTTCAAGGCTGCAGTCAGCTATGACCATACCACGGTACTCCAGCCTGGGCAACAGAGTGAGATCCTGTCTTTACAACAACAACAACAACACAAAAGAGGTGATAGCAATTCACAGCCAAAAAGCAGTACCCCAAATTGACAACCCTCATTATTTCACCCTCTCCCTAAACATACTACCATCCCCCATGCCCCCACTCACACATACCCACTGTGGGGAGCAGCAGCCTGACACAGAGTGGGATAAGCCACAAATACCCAATGGCAGGGAACACTTGAGGTTTCCTCATCAAGTCAGTGGCCCTGGCAAGCACATGGCAGCACCCACAGCAGGCACTCGCAGGTCAGGCAGCAGTAATGTGATCCGAAGCATTTTCTAAAGAGGACTGTATAAATAGCTCCTCTTATTAATAGAGAAGCCTGCTGGCCAGGACCCCAGCTGGAGGCACTCCCTGGTGGGCTTTCCTCAGGGCTGTGGGCAGTGAAGACTGTGTGGCTTGGACACAGCTGCACAAGTGTCCTCATGTCCTCCAGGGGCCTCGTCCTCTCTCTCCAGCCAGCCTACAATGTCATGTGGTTCTGAGGCCTCCAGAATAAAACCACTGCTAAACCACTGCGGTGCTGTTCTGCCAGCCTGTGGCTCCATTCTCACTGAGGGCTCCAGACCGAAGGCTCTGCAGGGTTTAGGAGAGCTGACAGCCCAGACGATGCTGGAGACTGGTTAATTTTGAAGCAATAGCATGTTAGCTATGATTTTTTTTTCCCCTTTCTTCAATAACCTTCCCCACCTCCCCACCCCTCACACCTGACAGCCTCTTTCTATCTCCATGACTTATCAGAATTCCCTTAGGGAAAGGCCTAGGTCTTTATCAGTGAGAAGTTCTGCTGTTCTAGGCACCGGGGAATTCGTCTCATCCACCCCACAGAAGAGGGAGTTCACACTATGGACGAGAGGCCATCACAATGCTAAGACGTTCAACCTGTCAGCCTGCAAAGATTCGTTTCTAAACAATGCACCCAGCTTGCAGGACTGTGCAATTCCAAAAGTAGCAGGAGAGAAAAAGGATACAAATTCAAAGAGCCTCTCTCATGTGCAAGGCCCTGTGCGTCATCTTAATAACCATAATAACATGGACAATGTGTTATGATGTCAATGTTACAGAAGAAAGAAAGGAAACTCTAAGGTACTAAGTAACTTGTTCAGGGTCTCAGGACTCTAATAATGGGCAGAACCAGAACTCAAATTTAAGTCTGTTTGCTACCAAAATGAGAGTTTTTCCCACTATATCATATTGAATCCCTAAGAGATCACTTCTATCTTAACACCCCTCACACTCAGAAGATATTGTTGCCACAGAGCATGTGGACCAGGATTATACTGGAGAGCATGGGTCAAGTTCTACCACTCGCTAAGGCAATTTCAGCCAAATCCCATGATTATAGTTCCTTTTCATCTTCAGTTGACTATGAGGGTTAAGATGAAGGATGTGGAAATTTAAGGTAGGGCAGCTTCAAGGTTAGCACCAGTTTTGAGTTCAACTCTCAGCTTTACCAACCATGTGACACTGTGAAGTTTCTCTAACTTTTCGAAGTATCTATTTCCTCTTCTGAAAATCAGATAAATTCCTTTTATTTTTCTTACATTTTCTTCAGAGACAGGGTCTTGCTCTGTTGGGTGGAGCACATGGTGTGAATATGGCTCACTGAAGCCTCAACCTCCTGGGCTCAAGCAATCTCCAAGCCTCAGCCTCCCAAGAACCTGGACTACAGGGATGGGCCACCATATCCAGCTAACTTTTTGTAGAGACAGGGCCTTACTTTGTTGCTCAGGTCGGTCTCAAATTCCTGGGCTCAAGTGATCCTTCTGTACCCAGCTGAGAAAATGCTTACAAAGAAAATGTTTTAATGGGCTGGGTGCGGGGGCTCAAGCCTGTAATCCTAGCACATTGGGAGAATAAGGTGGAAGGATTACATGAGGCAAGAGTTCAAGACCAACCTGGCCAACATGGTGAAATCCCATCTCTACTAAAAATACAAAAATTAGCTGAGCGTAGTAGCGCACATCTGTAATCCCAGCTACCTGGGAGGCCGAGGCATGAGAATCACATGAATCCAGGAGGTGGAGGTTGCAGTGAGTTGAGATTATGCCACTGTGCTGTAGCCTGGGTGACAGAACAATACTCCAGGAAAGAAAAGAGAGAGAAAGGGAGGGAGGGAGGGAGAGAGAGAGAGAGAAAGAGAGAGAGAGAGAGAGAGAGACAGACAGAAATAGAGAAAGAGAGAGAGAAAGAGACAGAGAAAGAGAGAGAGAAAAAAAGAAAGAAAGAGAGAAAAAGAGAAAGAAAAGGAGGGGAGTGGAGGGGAGGAGAGGAAATGTTTGATATCCGGCTGGGCCAGTGACTCATGTTTGTAATCCTAGTACTTTGGGAGGCCGAGGCAGGCAGATCACCTGAGGTCAGGAGTTCAAGACCAGCCTAGTCAACATAGTAAAATCCCATCTCTATTTAAAATATAAAAATTAGTTGGGCATGGTTGCGGGCGCCTATAATCCCAGCTACTCAGGAGGCTGAGGCAGGAGGATCACTTGAACCGAGGAGGTGAAGGTTGCAGCGACTCAAGATCGTGCCATTGCATTCCAGCCTGGGAGACAAGAGTAAAACTCCATCACAAAAAAAAAAAAAAAGTTTTGTATCAGAGAGTTGGTGTTAGGGTTAAGTGATGTCATATTCCCCAAAGGTGCTACAATTACTGTGACTCTTCCTAAGCAAGAAATACATTTTTAAAACTCATAACCAGTATCTCCAATGAAGGACAGGAGGAAGTGCTCAGTTCTAGAAGTGGGTGGGACATAAACTCTAAGAAGTGCTGAATAAAGACTCTGCACATTACGGGGGCCAAACCAAATGAAAGGTGAAAGCCTATCTGGCCAAGGAACAAGGGGAACAGGGAGTTAGAACAACACTGAAAATGTTCACCAGAGCATGTACCATGCCTGCCCCTGATGGACAGGGGTCACTGATGGTTGAAACCATAAAAGGATCTAGCACCTGGCCACATACCCCTGCCCAGGCACGGTGGCCCTCGGGCTGTTCCTTTCTTGAGGGCTTGTACTTGTAGTGCTCCCTGTCCTCTTCATTCACACCTGCTCAGTCATGACCTTCCTGACCACCCTGTTTCCGTGATCAGGCCTCCAAAATTCTGCATACAAAAAACACTCCCATATTACTCTATTTCCCCGCTACCACTTATCTCCAGTAAGTCTTACTGGTTTCCTTATTCAGTCCATGGCTTCCTTCAACTTAATATAAACTCAGTGAGAGGAGAGGTTTGTCTGCAGGGCTGGAATTGGGTGGGGAGGGGCACAAAATTTAAGGAACAGCCAAAAACCCAGTCACCAGGACAAAGAATATAATCAAATATTTTTAAAATATCAAAATGAATGCAAAACAAAATTCATGATGAACAAAATATGAAAAGTTTAAATCAAGACAAAAACAGCAACAGTGCCTTGTCAAGCCATCCTGGAACCAGAGGCAAAAGGAAAGGAATCAGTATTACTAATCCTATCTTGATCTAAGCTTTTTATATCGGCACTGTTGTTGTTGTTGTTGTTGTTGGCATTCATTTTGACTTTCAAAATATTCTTTATCTTGACTGCTGAGTCTTTGGTATCCCCATAAGTTTTGCCTGTGTTGGGTGTCTCACTTGTCTGTCCCCTGTCCCATCCTTATTAGTGTCTTCTTCATTCCTATAGCCCCAGCACCCAGAAGAGCTCCTGGACAGAACAGATGCTCGAGTAAGCGTTCAATGAAAGCCTGAATTATACTAGAGAGAATCCCTCAATCCTACAAGAAACCACTAAGTTTGGAGATGTACACAGAATTTGAATATATTCTAACCACAAGCATTAAAGACAGCTTGGATCAGGGAAAGCACTGTGTTACAAACCTAACCAGTTCCATGATAGACTGAGTTTATCATCTGGGTGACTACGATGGGCTGAGCTGTGTTTCCCTAGAGTTTGTATGTTGAAGCTCTAACTCCCAGTACCTCAGAATGTTACTGCATTTGGAGATGGGCCTTTAAAGAGGTGATTAAGGTTAAATAAGGCCATATGGATGGTCCCTGATCCAATGACTGGTGTCTTTATAAGAAGAAGAAATCTGGACACACCCAAGAGACACCATGCACGCACGCAGAGGTGCGATCACGTGAGGGCACAGAAAAAGGCCTCAGAAGAAACCAAACCTGCCCGTACCTTGATCTTGGAGTTCCTGCTTCCAGACTGTGAGAAGATGAATTTCTGCTGTTTAAGTCACCCAGCCTGTGCTATTTGTTTGTTATGGCAGCAGCCTTAGCAAACTAACACAGTGACCCACTTCAAACTTCCTTTCCCCTGCCACGGGCTCACTGATCTTCTGGGAGAATGAAAGTCCTGGAGAAAGCATTTCCAAGGCCCCTTCCTGCTCTGATGCTTAACTGTGGAAGCCTACACCTTTTTTAAACAGATGCAGAAATTATAAATGCCAATCTGGAGAATTTGGAGATGAGGGTATGGAACGCAAGTATTTCGCAAATTGTACCAGCTGATGAAATTAAAGTTTCCTTAGATACGTCATCAATAATGGAATCAAAGAATAACAAGTAAGCCCAAGTGCAGTGGCTCACGCCTGTAATCCCAGCACTTTGGGAGGCCAAGGCAAGCAGATCACTTGAGGTCAAGAGTTTGAGACCAGCCTGACCAACATGGCAGAACGCCGCCTCTACTAAAAAATTAGCTGGATGTGGTGGCACACACGTGTAGTCCCAGCTCCTCAGGAGGCTAAGCCTTGAGAATCGCTTGAACCCAGGAGGCAGAGGTTGCAGTGAGCTAAGATCACGCCACCACACTCTAGCCTGGTCCACACAGTGAAACCCTGTCTAAAAAACAAAAAGAATAATAAATAAGACTTTTATCAGTTACTTACAACAAAAATGTGTGAAAAACTTACCTAATGATGTCTAATAAAATGAGTACTGGGTAGATAATATATGGAACATTCATATATATATATACACATATACTATGTATAGTAGTTTTACATGAAAACTAAAACAGGGCCAGGCACAGTGGCTCACGCCTATAATCCCAGCACTTTGGGAGGCCAAGGCAGGCAGATCACCTGAGGTCAGGAGTTTAAGACCAGCCTGACCAACATGGAGAACCCCGTCTCCACTAAAAAATGCAAAATTAGCTGGGCGTGCTGGCACATGCCTGTAATCCCAGCTACTTGGGAGGCTGAGGCAGGAGAATGGCTTGAACCCGGGAGGTGGAAGTTGCGACGAGCCGAGATCGTGCCATTGCACTCCAGCCTGGGTAACAAGAGCAAAACTCTGCCTCAAAAAAAAAAAAACACTAAAACCAGACATTCAAAAAATTTTAGTTTACATGATAAAGTATCTTATGTAAGGATAAGTAAGAAAGACTGATATAAAACCATAATGTATAGTTTGATCCTAAAATTGCATATGTACACGTAATAGTTTTTACTAGGTGTTCACAATGGGTATGTCTGGGTAAGAATACTGGTGATTTTCATTCTTCATACATTTCTATAGTGGCCAATTTTTCTACAGTATGTATACTACACCTATGTGAAGGTTTCTATAAAGTCTCCATGGAACTGAAATTCCTGATAATGCTAATATCCACATCAAAAACAGAGTTCTTTACATTAAAAGGAAGAAAAGATTGCAGCCTGATTTAAAAGACACTGCAAGGGACAGCAAGCCTAGAGCTCCAAAGGCAGTCATGCCTCGCTCTGTGTGGCAGTGGAGGTGAACTTACTAAGCCTCTACTGTCCATCCTTCTATAATTTTACTTCCTGGGAAACAGAGGTGAGCTGGCATCACATGCCACTGTTAAGTGGGCTGCTCAACGTCCCCGGGAACTGTGACAAAGTACCAGCCCAGTGTGTCACTCCTGTTACAAGGCTTCCCACAATGGAAGGACTCTGCTCTACACCCACCATGTGCCCACGATTTCCAGGAGCTCAATGCATACTGAACTGTAACACACCCTTCAGGGACAGCCTAGGAAGAGAGAGCCTACAGTAAGGGAGAGATAAGCAGGAGTAGAATTCATCAACAGAGCCCATACACAGATGTTTCTTCCTACAAGTTTGGACTGCAGATCTAGGGGAGTGGGCGATGCTGCAATACCAGAGGATTTTCCCAAAGAGCTCTCCATCCTTCCACCTGCCAGAGGTTTGGGGAAGACTCACACTTCCTGTAGATTCAGCAAGTCCTCAAAACCAGCAGGGTCGATCTCAGAGAGTTTGTTGTAACTCAGGTTTCTGGTAGAAAGAGAGAGAGAAAAAAAAAAATGGAATCAACACTAGGCATCATACCCAAGATTCAGAAATCTCCTCTTCTCCTGTCTCCCCAAACCTCAAAATCCTTGCCCTGACCGCATGATCATGTGTCAAGTATCTGTATTGATACTGAGATTCACAGACATACCCCCTCTCTCCCCTACATCCATAAATAAGGCACTCCAAGCAACTCTGTGAAAACCCAAACGACCCGAGGTTGGCTAAACCCAAATGAATTTCAATCAATATCATTTCACTATTCAGCAACTTTGAAAGAAATTCTAAGGTGAGCCAGCCCTCTACCTACATTAAAGTGTCCTGGTCCAAATGCTTTGCACCATATCAAGTCCAAGGCTATTCTTAATGGCATTTTTTAAAATTAACGTTTTCCTAAGCATCAGCATCAACATCAAGCAGTAGTAAAGGAGAAAAGGGGAAAAGAAAAGAAATCCTTCATTGTCTAAACCAGTGGCTCTCAACCAGGGATGATTTTGCCCCCCAGAGGACACTTGGCAATGTCTGGAGACATTTCTGGTTGTCACAACTGGTGGCAGAGAGCGGGGGGTGTTACTGGCATCTGGTGGATAAAAGCCAAGGATGCTGTTACAATGCACAGGCAGCCCTACACTACAGGTTGAGAAACCCTGCTCTACACAAGAGCTTAAGACTAAAAATTGCATAAATAGCCAAAGTTCAAGTGAGTGTTTAGAAAGTGAACACTGTAAGATCCTGAATCATAAGGCTACTTATGAACACAGTATTCCCCACCTTCTCTGAATAAACCGGCAGGAACAGTCACACAGGAGAAAAGGGCCAGTTAGTTGTTAGAAATTCTTGTTGGTGTTAACCACAGGCAGGGAAAGGCTCAGGTAAGCAGCTTTCTTAAGATGATAGTGTCTGTGTCAATGGTTCAGAATTACATCCCTCGCTGCTTTATAACCCAGCCATACCCTTAGAGGCGGAAAAAGAGCAAGCTGGACATTATTCCATTAGGTGACCACAATCCCAACCAGACCAGCTTCATCTTTCAGGAACAGAAGCCACAAAGATGTGATCCAAATGGGCCCTAACTTTCTTTGCACAGAAAATAATCTTTCCTTACCTCCAAAGTCTACCCAGCCCTGTGTTCACCAAAGAGGTTAACATTTTTCATCTCAGCTATTAATTCCATTGACATCCACCAATTAACAGTACAACTAATTGTGAGTTTAAAGTTTCCAGTCTCGGAAAGTGTCACTTATGTCGCAACAATCTTTTAAACTTACTCCAGAGACATTTTAATCAATACTAACCTAGAGCTGAGAGCCATTTCACCGTGAACTCAGAGACATTCATCTAAATAAAAGTCAAACTACACTTGAAACTAATGGTACTTCTGTATTCATGGTACAGCCTGAATTAAAAGCAATTTGTTCAGAGATTACGTTACCATAAAGATTGAAGGTGGTAATGCTTTAAACCGCATATTGAACTCAAGTTTGAGCTTGTCTGTGCCTGGGGGTATTTATTAGTGGGTACCCAGAAATTCCAACTTAGACTGAGAAAGAAAATTCACAAATTGAGAGAGCTCCTCCACATCAAAAAAAGGACTAAACAAGGCCAGGTGTGGTGGCTCACGCCTATAATCCCAGCACTTTGGGAGGCTGAGGCGGGTGGATCACAAGGTCAGGAGATCGAGACCATCCTGGCCAACATGGTGAAACCCTGCCTTAAAAAAAAAAAAAAAAAAAAAAAAAAAAAAAAAAAAAAAAAAAAAAAAAAAAAAAAAAAAAAAAAAAAAAAAAAAAAAGAAAAGAAAAGAAAAAAGAAAAAGGACTGAACAGACTGAGATTTTCTTCTGTTTTGAGCAGATTATCATAAAAAGGGGGATGGAAATATTGTTTCTTAGTGTAAAGATACTGTGAGTTTACAATGACTGTAACTTTTGTATCACTATAGGTAACAGGAGCTGTGAAGCTGGAAGAGATATTAGAGAAAGACTCAGAAACCACAAAGGCAAGAGCTTAGAGGACAAGCAAGTAAAAGAGACCTGGTAACCCCAACCGGTATGTAACAAAGCTGACAGGGAAGTGTCTGCTGCCCACCTAAAGGGGCATTTGCTTCCTGTCCCCTGAAACAAGGGCCAGTATAACCTCAGTTTTCCAGAGAGGCTCACGATCTGAATTCATGATTTGTTTGGCCCATCTAGGGTTGCTTTATTACTTAAAAAGAAAAAAAAAAACTTAAAAGATTTCACGTATCTGCAGGCCATATTTGGCTCAAGGACCGCCAGTCTTCACCTCTGATCTGGGCCACTGACACTTGAAGCCATTAGGTTCAAAGGGAACAGTGTGTTTCTGGCTTACACATGAGGCCCGGGTGGAGCTGGGGCTCACCAGGTCTAAACGCAGTTAAACTGATGGCTCTGTTTGGGACTATCTGAAATGAGATCACTTCCCTCATTTCCCACCCAGCAAGTGTCCATAGTTTTCAGCAACTTGGTATAAAACCATTGAAGTCACAACACCCTTGGGTTTGTCTTTCTCTTAAGGAGCAGGCAAAATGTATTTACATTTCAAAAATGTTATACAAATTTTGCTTTTTAGATAAGGCTACTTGAGCAAAGGGTCTTCCATTCCAGCGCAATCAAGAAGCCGAGCAGTATCAGGACTTAACACTGAGATGCCACCAAGTAGCAACAGAGATGACACCCTCAGAAGTGGAAACCTAAGTTCTAACAGGGTCAGGCGGAATGCAGCAACTTAGAGTTTCAGTGAACTAGAAAAGCCGCCTATCAACATGCAGGCATTAGAGCGCTGCCCAGAAAGGGTGCTTCTCCTCTCACAGCACCTGTGGCGAAACAGAAGACAGCCACCGAGGCTCACATCCCTTTCTGCTCTGGTCAATGGGCCAGCCCGGTTTTTAAGTCCGAGAATAAAGGACTGAGGAGTGGAGCCAGTGCTGTGGACCCTCAATAGGTTGACTAAGAAATAAGGAAAATATTTACTACATTTTCTCCAAGGAACTACAACAGGAAATATAATCTTCAGAGACACTTTCTTGTTGGCCCAATTTAAAGAGACAAACTCTGAGCATAATTTTTTTTCAGGGGGAAGACTAGTCTCGCTCTGTCGCCCAGGCTGGAGTGCAGTGGCATGATCTCGGCTCACTACAACCTCCGCCTCCCCAGTTCAAGCAATTCGGCCTCAGCCTCCAGAGTAGCTGGGATTATAGGTGTCAGCCACCACACCAGGCTCATTTTTTTTTTTTTTTTTTGTATTTTTCATAGAAACAGGGTTTCACCATGTTGGCCAGGCTGGTTTCAAACTGCTGACCTCAGGTGATCCACCCGCCTCGGCCTCCCAAAGTACTAGGATTACAGACATGAGCCACCACACCTGGCCTGAGCGTAATTTTTTTTTAATGTGGTAAAATACATACCCCATAAAATGTGCCTTTGTCACCATTTTTAAGTGTACTATTAGTGGCATCAAATACCTTCACACTGTTGTGCAGCCATCACATGGTTGTGTCCATCTCCAGAACTTGAGAGCTTTTTCAATATCCCAGACTGAAAGTCTGTACTCATTAAACACCAGCTCTGCATTCCCCTCTGTCCTAGCCCCTGGCAACCACCATTCTACTTCTGTCTCTTAAGAATCTGACTACTCTAGGTACCTCACATTGGTAGAATCACAGAATATTTGTCCTTTCGTGACTGGCTTTACTTAACATAATGTCTCCAAGATTCATCCATGTTGTCACATGTGTCAGAATTTCATTTTTTTTTTAAGAGACAGGGTCTCATTCTGTCACCTAGGCTGGAGTGCAGTGGTGCAATCATAGCTGACTGCAGTCTCAAACTCTTGGGCTCAAGTGATCCTCCTGTTTCAGCCTCCCAAGTAGCTGTGACTACAGGTGTACACACCACCACACCTGGCTAAATTTTATTTTTTTAGTAGAAATGGGGATCTTGCTATGTTGCCCAGGCTAGTCTTGAACTCCTGCCCTGAAGCAATCCTCCCACCTAAGCCTCCAAAATGATGGGATTATTGGAATGAACCACTGCATCTGGCAGAATTTAATTTCTTTTTAAGGCTAATATTCCAGTGTATGTATATAACACATTGTGTGTACCCATTCATCACAGATGGCATTTGGGTTGTTCCTTCCTTTGGCTTTTGTGAATGTTATCAACATTGGCTTTTTTTTTCCAAATTAAAAAAAAATTTTAAACAAAGTTTTTTCAAGCCTTTTCATTGCTTACAGACAACACTCATTTCTCAATAATTAAGGAAATACACTTAACCCAACAGCTCTGCAGAAAGGAGTGTGAATTCCCATCTGAGATTCCAAGAACAATCAAAGGGTTAATCAGTGAAAACCTTTAATGAGGCCTTTCTTTCAGGTGGCAGCTGACATGCACACACATCTAAAGCATCTCACTTATTTCTATGAACATGATCGCCCTGTACCAGGCCTGACATCTGAATGTGTCTTCAGTTGAAGGTTTCAGATTCTCCTGTCAAAACAATTCATCTGTCAGTAGGACAGATGCTGTCAAAAGCATTTCTGCACCTTTCAGTAGCAAAGAGGAGAGGAAAGAAACTTCAGAGAATTTAGTTACTGCCAATTGCAGCTTTAATTAAACATTTTGTCAGCCATTGTCATAACACAAATTTTCACTGTTCTTGCACAAAGGGTGCGCAGATCTCTGAACAACTGAGCCCAGCGATAGATATTCTTTCAGCTAATCTGCTGAAAGATGACCGTTCAGCCCACTGTTTGCAGAACACACAAGAGGCACCTCTGCAGAGAACAGCTCAAGTTTTATCCAGGCATCTGAAAAGCAAACTGTTTAACAGTGCACGACGATAGTCTGCTCACTGAGCATACTTCCTGACAAGCCCCCCTGCCCCAACCCCAAGGAATCTGAAGAGCTAAAGTCTTTCAATAGCTGCAAAATCCCCACCATGATCTAAACCTGTGCTGTCCGACTGAGTAGCCACTAGCCATGTGGCTATTTATATTTGTATTCACACGAAATTAAAATTACATAAAATTAGGAATTCAGTTCCTTGGTCACACTAGCTATATTTCAAGTGTTCAACAGTCCCATGTGACCAGTGGCTTTTAAAATGCAGAATGCAGACAGGGTTTATTTCTATCAGCACTGAAATTTCTATTAAACTGTGCTGTGTCTAAATCACAAAATAATCAATATGTCTAAATCATGAAATAATCCTCAAATACTTCAAGCAAAATGTCACCTACAGAAGAAACTTGAATAAAAAAAAATAAATCTGAGTTACCCAATAACTCAAGAACTATGTAAAAAGATGTGATAGGGGACAACACAAGTATTAACACAAGTCCTTTAAGCACACAAAAAGTTCTGAACTATCCCAACAGGGGAAAGGGGCTTCAAAAACTGAAGTCATAAGAAAGACACTCTTAATAAAAACTGCCCTCAGAGTATAATTCTATAGGCTTAATCGGTATTTATGTAATCTGACCAGCACCTTCCTGGATTACAACCAGAACCACATATTACAAACTTGGCAAATGCTTTTCAAAGCTGGTGAACAGTAATTCACTGACTCCTTGGAAGTTGAGGGATAAAAAGTTCTGTTTACTTTTGAGTAAGCTGTGGTGAGGAAATAACCCCATTTCGTTAGACAACAGAATTATCACTTCATCCCCAAAAGCAAGCACTGCTCACAGACCACTGATGAACACAGACAAAATCTCTCACTGTGAAGAGGAGCACAACCCACGGCTCCGTTTTTCAACATTAACAGAATAATTCAAAGTGGAAGGAACTGGTCCTAAATCTGTGACAAGCGTTCCCTGAAGAATGAGGTTTTCATACTCGGTTTGGTTTCCAGGCTAGCTTATTTCCCATTACTCAACTCTGTCTGGACTCCTGAATGTCACAGTATTTTGCATATTTTAAGCTTTCAGATGCTTGCTAAACTGCATAATACAGCTGGAAAGAAAGTGTGAGGCACTCTAACAACCCAACTTCTGAGCACCGGTGGGCACCCAGTTCTGGCCTAGGAACAGTGGGCTCTTGCCATCCATCTCTTTCTCAACCTCAGAACTTGCACTGCCACTTGTTTAAAAATTGCCTTCTTCGGACTAACTGGAAAAAGGTGATTGGTCCTTTCAAAATTTCAAGCGGTGCGAATGAGGAAGAACATGCAACAATGTTTAAGTTATTTAATCCTTTAAGCTTTTAAGACCGTTTCTAATGCATTTTTACTTTCTGAGGAATTACACAGTACACATCAAGTTCCAATGAAATCACCACATTATGTTCCCATGTTGTAAAGTTTTATGAGAATAAGACTGTTTAAATCCTAGAATATTAGATGTTCTTATCTTTTTGTCTATTGTGATGCTTTCCCCTTGTTAACCAAAAACCACAACTGAACAAGCGGATAATACACATTAAAGGCTTATATTAAAATGACAAAATTGCATCTTGAACTGGAATCATTCCTCTAGTATCCTGTTCAAGGATTTTCACTCAGGAGAAGGCGCTGCACTTGCTGCTCTCTCTCTTCAGTGAGCTAAGCAGCCACATATTCCCTACACGGGGGTTTGGCAAAAGAATATACTCTGCAAATAATCAAATGAAAAAAATCACTCGTATCTCAACATGATACAAATAGCTCATTTTGTAAGCTTCTGGGCAGCTGCGTTTCACAAAGTCAGTAATGAGTAACAGTTACTTCAATTTTTGAAAATTTTACATAGACCATTATCTATGCAAATGAGGGAAACCTAAAGGTGACTCAAAATAGGAGCTATTATACATACAGCCATAATATGGACCCAGACTCATTGTTTATTTGTACTCCTTAAAATCAGCTATAATAATCAGTGTAGACCTCTGAAGTCTAACACTTATGACATTAACTGAGAGAAGAAACTCATGCCTGCTTCTGTAATCCCATAAGATTCTTATATGTGCTTCTCGACCTTACTAGTTCACTCATCATCCTGGTCTGTAGCTAATTTGAGCAAAAGTCTACATCTTTTCCCTCTAGCACCCAACAAATGTCAAATTTGACAAATATTTATTGTTTGTCTACAAGGTATACTGCACTGTGATAAACTGATAACAAATTAGGATAAGATCTAGTCTGTGACTCAAAGTGGTTTACAACCTACTGGTCAAGTGAAGATGCCTTCCTGGGTGTGGTGGCTCATGCCTATAATCCCAGCACTTTGGGAGGCTACAGTCGGGGAATCGCTTTAGACAAGGAGTTTGAGACCCCGTCCCTACCAAAAAAAAAGAATCCTGACCGAATAACTACAGTTCTCATAACGCAAGCATTCTGCAATGGTAGATCAGTAGTTACAAATTGGTAGTTTGTGGGTACAAAGCTGGGCTACAGGGAAACTTGCTTGTTTCTGACTGAACAGCATCCAAAAGTTTTCGCCAAAGACTAAGAGTCTCAGCTTTTCTTGAAAATTATCACTGGGCCAGCATTCCTAATAGAAACAATCAACTACAGGCATTTAGCAAGCATTCCAATGACCATAGACCTCACCACTCCTCACTGTCTCACCCGGGCCCTCTTTACTCACTGGCAGTATCTTCCTGGCCGCTGTGAGATCTGAGTTTGTTGTCCCTAGTATGGATAACATGAATGAAGTTCAGATGGCATCCAGAGTGGGAAAGATCAGTTGTAATGAGAAAGGTTTGAAAATACAAGACTTCAGCTAAGCCTAGAAGAAGAGCATGTTTTTTTGAGGAAGAGTTCTGGGAAATGAGGCCAGAAAAGTAAAATAAGGAATGGAGGGCATGGAGTAAAATAAGCAAACAAAAGGCCAAGAAGTCCGGACCTCCTAGAAAGGAAAGGGCAAGACAGAAATGGTTTTAGGGCAAAGTTGAGAAGAACAGCCCCATGCTGCCAGGCCCACAACCCACAGTTAAGTCAAGGGTTATATAAACCTTAGCAAACCTTAGTGCCAGGTCCCTCACGAACATTAATCTATAGGGCCATTAAAGTTGATTTCCATAAGAAGAAAATATCTCCTTGTTGATCTACTTAAAAGTTCTGAACTAGATAATAAGGAAGCCCAATTTGTTTTCTCACCATCACTGAAGGCAGTTAGCATTTGCTTCCTATACTAACCCTTAAAATGGGAGATTCCAGGATTTTCCTACCAAAAATCTTAGTTTGGCCAAAGAGAAACAAAGTAATTAGGTATAATGGGTTTTGTTTTGTTTTATTTTACTTTAAGCAGTCTCATGTTTAGTGCAGTTTAGCACTGGGGAAAGCCCACAAATTTCCCATAACAGTCCCTTGTTAATATGGTATGTGCACCATTAACTGCTGAAGATTAATTAATTTAATTAAGAGGAGGCGCTCCGACACACCAGCTCGGCAGTTGGTGGGGACTTTAAAGCAAAAGGAATTTGGGCAGGGAATAGCTGCTGCCAGAGGCTGACCCTCCCACAGACCTGCCACAAAGGGAACATCACCATGGCCACCCCAGCAGGGAAGAGGTGAAGACAGCCACCATTTGGCTTGGCTATTAGAGAAGTGCTTTGCAGAGGCTTGGAAATGGGGAGGGATCAGAAGTCTGGTCACTTAGTATCGCCTATTCTCTACTTTATCATCTCCCAAAACACACACACACACACACACACACACACACACACACACAGATTCACCCTTTCACATAGTCCTTAAGCGCTATGGGAAACTTTCCAAACTCATCAACTGCATAATAGCCCCCTCCCCACCCCATTCTCACCCTATCCAGTAACAGAGCTGAATCTCTACCTCCTAGGAGCCCAGTCATTCTGCAGAACAGAGTGGGGTTGGAACCTCGGAGCCAGGTGCTCCCTGCTCCCACTGATCTCTTCCCCCAGGTACCCTGACAGCCTGGGACCCCAGCTGCTGCAGGGAGAGCAAAGGCTCATCCATCCCAACCAGCAAGACGGAGGGCACAATGGAGGATGGAGGGCAGCCAGAGGTAAAGCTCAGAGGTTCTCTCAGTTAAAGAATGGCAGAGGGTTCTCGTAAATGAAAACTATGCTCTACTGTGGCAGAAAACGGAGACTTTTGCTTCCGGAATAGTGAAGACAAGTCAGGTAAAAGGGACAGGAAATAAGGGACAGGTAAAAGTGAGAAAGAGGACACATTAACCTGGTGGATAAATCTGGAATCCTAGGTTCACCGAGTGCTTTGCAAAGTCCACCAATGCTCCTCTGGTCACAGATTACTGTTTTCCTTTCCTAAAACCTCATCTTTACCCCTCCACATATCACCCGGCCCCTGCTAAATGTCCACTTTCAGGAGATTGATTGGCTTCTTGTGAAACTACCAATACAAAATCCAGGGTGTTTCTGAAAACGTGATGCAGCTTTAAAATTCACTGACTTCGGAAGTACACAGGAAAGATGCAAACTAGTAATGAAAACTTCTTTGATGGCCATGTGCCACACAACAGAGTTTAAATGTGTAAACTTTGGCACAATCACCATCTGTAAGTGATGCTGTGATGAATCTCCTCTTCAACACACTGCTTCTACACTCAACGGTGTGAATCACTCACTTAACGGTGAGTGATTTTATATACTACGTGCCCACACCTAAGGGCCCTGAGATGAACACTGCTATCAAAGAGTATTTTAACACAGACCCATAAAATGGGTGGCCAGAACCTAAGAACAGGGTGGCCAAGTTCTAAGCCTGCCTTTCTGGCAGAAGGTACGACCATGGATTTCACTGGGATAAAGGGATAAGAAAATTCTATACCAGTGACTCTTGGTTCTTTAAGACTGAAACCTCCAATAATATATTACTTCCTCTGGGTGCAACAGAGACAGATTAAAACATGAAAACAAACAAAAAATCCCTTCCCATCTGAGTCATTCATTTCACACTACTGTAAACACTTGTCTAGGACTTTCTTAGGACCAGGAAAGGATCAGGCATTTTGAGCCTTTTTAACTCTCATTTTTGACAATTCACTCTCTAACATAATCCAATCAATGAAAATATTAGTACAAAAACCTCATGTTATAGAAATGTATGCCAAAAGTGAAGGGGAGGAAGGCAACAAATTACACTGCCACGTGTGTTCCTATGCAACAATATTGTATGTTCTTCACATGTACCCCAAAACCTAAAATGCAATAAAAAATAAAATTAAAAAAAAAAAAAAAGATTTAAAAAAAAAATACCTCAGTGGTGACTCACTTCTGGACATGTAGTGATTAGGGGTTGTTGTTATTTTTTAAAGAAGTTGAGAAGGGCAATTTTAGGCAAATACCCTTCTAGTTACAAAAGAGCAATGTATAAGTTGCCTATTTGTCCTATTTAAAGAAGGAAATCAAAGTGGTTTGTTTTAAACAAGTACATCTGTACAAACAACAGCTTACCTTAGTGTTACTGGTATCTCCTTCATTCCCCATCGACAAAAAAATTTAAGTGACAAATGACATAAGTGGGTGTAACTACCTTCCCAGGCTGGAGCTTCTCATAAGGAAAACCCTTCCTGGAATGCCAGAAGTTCCCTGGGGTATGGGAGTCTTCTATCAGCCTCCACTGGAACTTACACAAATCCTTTATTTTTCCACAGTGTGACATGACACCTACAGCTCACTAACGTCTCTGTGAGGTCTCTTGGTGCCTGTGTGAAGCCCAAGCACCCAAAATCTATAAAGCTAATATACCATGTTTACTTGCATTTGCCACAATGCTCTGCATTACAAATGGATTAAGTACAAGGTACCTTCAAATATTATTTTCTAGGTTTAAGCTCTCTTCCTTTCTCAGCTGCCTGAAAACTTAACAATGTAAATCACACAAATACGGATAGCAGATCCCTGGTATTATATCAGCCAAATTAGAAAAGCGAATTTACCCACAACTTTTCAAGAATACATCCACTCTATTACAGGGAGGCACGCGACTATCTCTAACTAAGTATTTTAAAGAAAACACACAGTTTTAAAAGGTCAGCTGTCTGGCCCACACTGAAGTTGCTGACTTTATTAGCTAGCTTATCGACTTAAAATCTCATCCTGTTCACTTTTTCCATTGGGCTTCTTAAAGTTTATGTGTGTCATGAAATGCTTAGCTAAAGCCAAAAGGCTAAGTTTTTCTCTCTGCAGTACTAAGACGTCGTGAAACACTCTAAATTTAAAAGATCATCTACCACACAATTTTCCCTGTTTAGGGGTATGGGGCAGTGATGATTTTCCTGGTTCTGGTTGTTGAAATGGCTGAGAAGATACAAAGTCAAGGTTCAAAAACCACAAAGTATTTCAGCATGCATTACCGTACACAGACTATTCTGCTATTAAAACACGGAACTTCTTTCTCACTGAAATTACAAGCACGAAAAAGCAGATGATGCATGCGACCTCCATTCTTGAACATATTAAAATGCTGCTGTGTCAAATGGAAAACTGGCTGTGAAAATGACTGAGATATAATACACTTTTCTTTCTCTTTTTTAAATCATTCACCAAGGTCCCTAAAAATGATGCCTCGCCTCTTCCACAAGATCCATCT
>PVKP010030533.1:0-27833 GCA_004027715.1 Plecturocebus donacophilus
GGATTACAGGCACATGCCACCCATGCCCAGCTAATTTTTTGTATTTTAGAGACGGGGTTTCACCATGTTGGTCAGACTGGTCTTGAACTCCTGACCTCATGATCCACCGGCCTTGGCCTCCCAAAGTGCTAGGATTACAGGTGTGAGCCATCACACCCGGCCGTAACTTACATTTTTTATATTTCCTGCATTGTACCTGCTTTCCTTCCCACCACCATTTGTGTCTTTATTTTGGCTTCCGTCTTTCATGAAAGAGACTTCCCTCAAATCCTGGTCTTCATATTTGAGCAGAGGCACTTAAAGGCCAACTGAATGCTCTCTAGGAATCGTTGATTGGCATCTTCCCTGCAGGGTGAGATGGCAGAGAAAACTACTGTGTTGAGAACTCCCAAAACCCAGAGACCTTTTAGACTGCTTAGTTCTCCCAGGGAAGAATCCTGCAGCCTCCGGCCTGGGGACCATGAACCTGGCTGCCAGTGCTCTAGAGCCAGGAGAAAGAAGCTGCAGTTTCTCTCACTCTCCACCCTCAGCCGGCTGAGGAACTGAAGCCCAGGACCCCACTGGTTCATTCTCAGGAGACAGTCCATGCACCTCCTGCCTTTTTTGGTGAGGGATGGGAGAGGGGCAGTCATCCAGCTGCCCAGGCTGGAGGAGGGAACATGGGGTCTAACTGCTTCTTATGTTGACTTTAAACTCATCCTTCATTTCCAGCCCCCTCCTTCCACCCCTACCTTTGCAAAGCTTGACGCTCCCAGTCCTAAGCTTTTAGCAGCTCCAAAGTCAACTGCTGTTATTTGCACTGTTTCAACTTCCTCGGACCCCAGTCAGTTTTCCCTCTTCCACAATGTTTTTGTTATATATTCATGTATTGTTTTCGCTTATGTTCTCCTTATTGTTTTACTGTTATTTCAGTGGGGTATGGGAAAAAAGCAAACATAAAATTATATTTATTCAATTTACAGCATTTAACAATCTCTCCTCCACCTGCCGCCTCTTGCACCCTCAGCCTCCTCCGAGCTCTACTTGAAGGTCATCCATAACCTTTGCGCTGCTCTCCCTGCCCGCCTCTGGTTGGAGTGCATTTGGCATCTTGTCTGCCCGGAGCACTCTCACTGTGCCTCCCAGCCTCACTCCTGGGCATTACTGGCTCCCATTTCCATGTCCCACACTTTCCCATTAGAGCATGGATTTCAAACGTGGAGTTATGAAATTAGCGGGCCAGGAAATCAATTCGGTGCCGCTTAAACAACATTGATTTTATATTTATATACATTGGGAGGAGATGTAAGATATATTTCTTACAGTAGGTCAAGGCTGAAAAACTTGGAAAGCTACTGCATTTGATCCTTCTCACTTTGAACTAGTTGCTGCATCTGAGACCTGACTACTCCAGTTAATATTTAGCGGGTTGTGGCTGGGCGTGGTGGCTCACGTCTGTAATCCCAGCACTTTGGGAGGCTGAGGCGGGTGGATTACCTGGGGTCAGGAGTTCGAGACCAACCTGGCCAATGTGGAGAAACCCTGTCTCTACTAAAAATACAAAAATTAGTCAGGCATGGTGCCAGGTGACTGAAATTCCAGCTACTCGGGAGGCTGAGGCTGGAGAATCTCTTGAACCCAGGAGGTGGAGATTCCAGTGAGCCAAGCTCAAGCCACTCCAGCCTTGGCAACAAGAGCAAAACTCCATCTCAAAAAACAAAACAAAACAAAAAACAACATATATTCACACACATATTTAGTGTGTTGAATATATATGAAATCACTGTATAACCTGCAAAGTTACATGAATATGAACTATTTGTCTAAACTAGGAATCTAAAATGAGCTCACGGGAGAGCTAGTGCACCTGAGGACAAACGGCTGAGTATTGTCACTAAGATTGTGTATTACACACCCAAGGGAGCAAGGCGGAGCTCAGGGAGGGCAGTCATGCCAGCTGACTAATCTCCAGGGGTCTGAAACCAGCTTCAATCAAAGAGCTTCCCCATCCTGGTTCTCTCATTTAGATATTTAAATATCTTTAAATAAGATGTTTGATTATTGAGAACCCATGGGAAGATTTGGGATTTTCTACAAACACTCAGAAAAATCATCACTTAAGATTCGTTTTTTTGGGCCAGGCGCAGCAGCTCACTTCTGTAATCCCAGCACTTTGGGAGGCAGAAGTGGGTGGATCACGAGGTCAGGAGTTCCAGAACAGCCTGGCCAACATGGTGAAACCCTGTCTCTACTAAAAATTAGCTGGGTGTGGTGGTGCATGCCTGTAGTCCCAGCTACTCCGGGGCTGAGGCAGGAGAGTTGCTTGGACCCAGGAGGCAGAGGTTGCAGTGAGCCATCGTGCCACTGCATTCCAGCCTGAGTGACAGAGTGATACTCCGTATAAAAAAAAAAAAATTCCTCTTTTCAGTTGTTAAGGAGGGGCCAAGAGTAGATTTTTGGGAGATGAATTTGTATAATGGAAAGAACATAGAACTGAAGACAATACAAAAATTTGCGTCCAGATTCTGTCTCCATAGCAAGTAACTTAATCTCTCTCAACTTCAGTTTTCTTATCTGCAAAATGGGAATACGTGATATCTACTTCAAAACGTTTTCACAGGGGATTAAATAAGCTAACATATGAGGAAGAGCAGGACATGACAATAAGTGTTAGTTTCTCTTTCCATGTCTTTTTTTTCTTTTCTTTTCTTTTTTTGAGACATAGTCTTGCTCTGTTGCCCAGGCTGGAGTGCAGTGGTGCAATCTTGACTCACTGCAACCTCTGCCTCCAGGGTTCAAGCAATTCTCCTGCCTCAGCCTCCCAAGTAGCTGCGATTACAGGTGCCTGCCACCGTGCCTGGCTAATTTTTGTATTTTTAGTAGAGATGGGTTTCACCATCCTGGCCAGGATGATCTCAAACTCCTGACCTTGTGATCCTCCCACCTCAGCCTTCCAAAGTGCTGAGATTACAGATGTGAGCCACCATGCCCACCCAAGATCTGGTTTTTAAAAGACTCTGGGAGAGAGAGATCCAAGATGGCCGATTAGCAACAGCTCAGGATTGTAGCTCCCAGGGAAAGCGCAGAGAGTGAGTGGACGCCGCACTTTCAGACGAATTTTTGTTGCCCACAGACTGGGAGATTCCTGGCAGAAGAGCCCCACCGGTCGCCAGCATGACTCTTTTGGCTGGTGCGGCACTTCTCAGTGCAGAGTATACGGGATTGGGTGCCCTTTTAGTCAGGCTCCGCTGGTCCCATCCCCACAAGGAGAACAGCAACTGGAAGCGCTGAGGACTGAGAGTTTCACAGCAAGCACGGCCGAACCCGGGAGGGTCCAGTTCTGTGGGGAACGGGCGTCCACCAAAGGAAAACTAAGAAACAGAAAAACTTCATCGCCAGGCAGAGAGAGATCCAAGATGGCCGCTTAGCAGTGGTGGCTAAGGATTGTGGCTCCCAGTGAAGGCGCAGAGAGCGAGTGGACACCGCAATTTCAGACGAATTTTTGTTGCCCACAAACTGGGAGATTCCCGGCGGAGGAGCCACACGGGTCGCCAGCGTGACTCTTTTGGCTGGCGCGGCTGTTTTGCTGGTGCTCTGGCGCGGCACTTCTCAGTGCGGAGTGTACAGGACTGGGTGCCCTTTTAGTTGGGCTCGGCTGGTCCCATTCCCACAAGGAGAACGCAATTGAAAGCGCTGAGGACTGAGAGTTTCACAGCAAGCACAACCGAACCCAAGAAGACCTAGCTCTGTGGGGAAGGGGCATCCACTGAAGGAAAACTAAGAAACAGAGAAAATTTCATCACCAACAAGCCAGACGTCCATTCAGAGACCCAATCTGAAAGTTGGCAATTACAAAGACGACAGGTGGATAAATCCACAAAAATGGGAAGAAACCAGTGCAAAAAGGCTGAGAACACCTGAAATCAGAATGCCTCTCCTCCTACAGGGGATCACACCTCCTCATCCGCAAGGGAACAAGACCTGACGGATAATCAGTGTGGTGATCTGTCAGAATCAGGCTTCAGAAGGTGGATAATAAGAAACTTTTGTGAGCTAAAAGTACGTGTTCTAACCCAATGCAAAGAAACTAAGAACTTTGAAAGAAGATTTAACAAAATGCTAACAAGAATGGACAACTTAGGAATATAAGTGAATTGATGGAGCTGAAAAACACAACACGAGAACTTCACGAAGCATGCACAAGTTTCAACAGCCGAACTGACCAAGCAGAAGAAAGGATATCAGAGGTTGAAGATCAACTCAATGAAATGAAACGAGAAGGCAAGATGACAGAAAAAAGGGTAAAAAGGAATGAACAAAGTCTCCAAGAAATGTGGGACTATGTGAAAAGAGCTAATCTACGTTTGATAGGTGTACCTGAATGTGACCAAGAGAATGAATCCAAGCTGGAAAATACTCTTCAGGATATCATCCAGGAAAACTTCCCCAACCTAGCAAGGCAGGCCAATATTCAAGTCCAGGAAATACAGAGAACACCACAAAGATATTCCTCAAGAAGAGCAACCCCAAGGCACATAATTGTCAGATTCGCCAGGGTTGAAATGAAGGAGAAAATGCTAAGGGCAGCCAGAGAGAAGGGTCAGGTTACCCACAAAGGGAAGCCCATCAGACTCACAGCAGATCTCTCAGCAGAAACCCTACAAGCCAGAAGAGAGTGGGGGCCAACATTCAACATCCTTAAAGAAAAGAACTTTCAGCCTAGAATTTCATATCCAGCCAAACTAAGCTTCATAAGTAAAGGAAAAATAAAATTTTTTGTGGACAAGTAAGTACTCAGAGATTTCATCACCACCAGGTCTGCTTTACAAGAGCTTCTGAAAGAAGCACTACACATAGATGGTAACAACCAGTATCAGCCATTCCAAAAACATACCAAAAGGTAAAGAGCATCACCATAATGAAGAATCTACATCAACTAATGGGCAAAACAGCCAGCTAACATTACCAGAAGCTGCAATTTTCGTCTCTGATAAAACAGACTTTAAAACAACAAAGACCATAAGAAACAAAGAGGGACATTACATGGTGGTGAAAGGATCAATGCAACAAGAAGAGCTAACGATCCTTTTTTTTTTTTTTTTTAAGGGCTTTAGAGCGCTTTAAATCCAATCACCTCTTTTTTGACTTGCATGCTATTTTTGCCCTATATTTTAGTTCTGTCTTTTTTGTAACTCCACAAATTAGACATCGTTATTATTTTTATTTTATACAACCAGTATTTATTTAGGTTTACATGTGATTGCCATTTTATATACTCACCACTTCTTACATCTCAGAAAGACCATCAAAGCAAATATTCTACTAAGTTTTTATTTATTTATTTATTTATTATTTTTTATTTTTTTCTTTTTTGAAGAATAAGAAGAAAGAGAGAGGGGAATTTTTTTTTTTTTTAAGAGAAAGAAGTAGAATAAAAGAGAAAAAAGAAAGAAAGAGAAAGAGGGAGAGAGAACGGGAATCTTGCTCTATTGCTCAGGATTTCATTTAAATCTATGAAATGCTTATGCAATTACTAAAGTGATTTATTTCCTATTATGTGATCACTTTTAGAATAGGTATGATATAATATTGAAAAAAATATATGTTTTTTTCAATATTGATAGAAAATCAATTCGACTGTTAAAACTTGTGCATACTTCATGGATTTCTCGTATTGTGTTTTTCAGCTCCATTAATTCGTTTATGTTCTTCTCTAAATTGTCCATTCTCGTTAGCATTTCGTCAAACCTTTCTTCAAAGTTATTAGTTTCTTTGCATTGGTTTAGAACATATTCTTTTAGTTCACAGAAGTTTCTTATTATCCACCTTTTGAAGCCTAATTCTGATGATTCTTCACACTCGTTTTCCATCAAGCCTTGTTCCGTTACTCATGAGGAACTAGCATCCTCTGTAGAAGGAGAGACTTCCTGATTTTGAGTGTTCTCAGTTTTTTTACGGTGGCTTCTTGGCATCTTTATGGTTTTATCCATCTGTCGTCTTTGTAATTACCAACTTTCAAATTAGATCTCTGAGTGGACGTCCAGCTTGTTAATTCCCAGCTCCGGAATCTATGTAATTTTCACTGTGGCGACTCGTAACGCTGACCAAAACAGCAGCGTTGAAATTCGTAGTGTTTTTCTGCCTGGGGGGTCTCCGGTCTGCTTCAGTTCCTTTTTCAATCAGCTGGATGGACTGCTCTGCCTTCACAGAGCTCCAAACATCATCCAAAAGGAGACTCTGTCCTGTTTACTCCTCACCAAGAGCCGCCGAGCCGAGGCACCGGCAAAAAAGCCGCGCCAGCTGAAAGGGTCGCGCTGGCGACCTGTGGGGCTCCTTGGCTGGGAATGTCTTGGTCCGTGAGCAGCAAAAATTTATCGGTAAGTGTGGCGTCCACTGGCTCTCTGCGCTTTTACTGGGAGCTGCAATCCTGAGCTGCTAGTGATCGGCCATCTTGGATCTCTCTCCAATGATCCTAAATATATATGCATCCATTACAGGAGCACCCAGATACATAGGGCAAGTTCTTAATGACTTATAAAGAGACTTAGACTCCCACACAATAATAGTGGGAGACTTTAACATTATACTGTCAATATTAGACAGATCAACGAGATAGAAAATTAACAAGCATATCTAGAACTTGAACTCAGACCTGGAACAAGTAAACTTAACAAATATTTTCAGAACTGTCCTCCCCAGATCCACAAAACATACATTTTTCTCAGTATCACATTACACATATTTTAAAAGTGACCACATAATTGGAAGTAAATCACTCCTCAGCAATTGCATAGCTTTTCACAGGTTTAAATAAAATATTGGTTGGCTGCTTATTTGTTATTTTCATCCCCTATTCCTTCCTGTCTCCATTGTTAAGCACAATTATTGGCATAAAAGAGGTTTTTAACACCCATTTTTAGACTGCATTCTAGCCTGGGCAATAAAACTAGAATCCCGTTCTCTCTTCTTCTTTCTCTTCCTTTCTCTCTTTCATTCTTTTTTTTTTCTTTCTTTTGCTCTTTCTTTCTTTCACCTTTTCTTTTTCTTTCTTTCAAAAAAAAATAAAAATAAAAAAAATAAAAGACTCTAGGACCTCCCTCTTCTCTCTCTTGCTTCCACTCCTGCCATGTGACATGCCTGTTCCCCGTAGGCCTTCTGCCATGATTAGAAGCTTCCTGAGGCCTCATCAGAAGCTCAGCAGATACTGGCACCATGTTTCCTATATAGTTTGCAGAACCATGAGTAAATTTAACCTCTTTTCTTTATAAATCATCCAGCCTCAGATATATTTTTTTTAAGACAGGGTCTCACTTTGTCATCCAGCTGAAGTGCAATCATAGCTCACCACAACCTCGACCTCCTGGGCTCAAGCAGTCCTCCCACCAAAGCCTCTTGAGCAGCTGGGACAACAAGTGGATGCCACCATGCCCAGCTAACTTTTTAATTTTTTGTAGAGATAGAGGTCATGCTATGTTGACCAGGCTGGTCTCAAACTTCTGGGCTCAAGAGACCCTCGCACTTTGGCCTCTGAGGGATGGGATTACAGGCATGAGCCACCATTCCTAGCTAGGTCTTTCTATTCCCTTCCTTCCTTCCTTCTCTCTTCCTTCCTTCCTTCTTCCTTCCTTTCCATTCTTTTTCGTTTTCTTTCTTGCTTGTTTCTTTTTCTTTTTCTTTCTTTCATCATAAAGTTTAATCATGGTTCAGAAAAACTGAGAGGATAACTTTCTCTGAAAAAACATATTGACTGTATATAGACTGCAGTTATTGGGGGGAAGGGCTAAATAGTTATTGGGGGGATTGGTTAAATTAACCTATTTTCTTTTTTTTTTTTCTTTAAAGATGGGGTTTCGCCATGTTGGTCAGGCTGATCTTGAACTCCCGACCTCAGGTGATCCGCCCACCTTGGCCTCCAAAGTGCTTGGATTACAGGTGTGAGCCACCACACCCGGCCCCTATTTTCTATTTTGAAAATGATATTAATAGAAAGTCCCATTTTCAGTCTGAGTATAAAGATACATGTGCCCAAAACGGCTGAGAATAAATACAACAGGAAATGCAAAAGCCATAAAGCTAAGGGCATGCAAGAGAAAATCTCAGAAATATCCAAAATGTCAACAAGGAATGTTTGGCTGGAATTTGAAGTTCTTTCAGTCATCTTTGTCTTTTGCTCCATGTTTCAGGATGCGTGTGAACTCGATGTAATTGAAGTTCCCCTTTTTGTCAATAGGTGCTTCTCTGTACAGCTCATCCACTTCCTCATCTGTAAACCGATCCCCCATGATTGTCAGCGGCTCTCTCAGGTAATCTTCCTGAATGGTGCCAGTTGCTTCTTCATCAAAGCAAGCAAAAGCATTTCTGATGACATCTTCAGGATCTGTGCCATTTAACTTCTCACCAAACATGGTGAGGAACATGGTGAAACTGATGGGGCCTGGGGCCTCATTCATCATGGCATCCAGATACTCATCAGTTGGATTCTCCCCCAATGAAGCAAGCATATCATGCAAATCTTCCTTGTCGATGAAACCATCTCTGTTCTGATCAATCATGTTGAAGGCCTCTTTGAACTCCTGAATCTGTGACTAGTCAAACTTAGCAAACACATTAGATGTTGTGTGCTGAGGGTGCTTCTTGGTGGTCTTGGTCTTAGCTCTTTTGCTTGACATGGTGGTGGTTAAATACCCACACAGCTGCAAGAATCCGAGCACCTCAGCAAGCCCTTCCCTGCAGCTAACCCTAGCTAGGTATTTCTTTATAGCAACATAAGAACAAATGAATACATGGCCCTTCAAGCATTCTGGCTCATGCTGAAAAATGAGATCCAAAGATTTTTATTTTTTGAGTTCCACAAAGCTTTGGTTATCTGAGCATTTGTAAAGTGGGAGTGGGGAGAGAGGCAGTGTTTATTTTTGTTTAGTCTGCTCCATATAAGTGTCTCCAAACTGGAAGCCTACAATTCTTTTTAATTTTTGTAGAGACAGGGTCTCACTATGTTGCCCAGGCTGGAAATTCTGGGCTCAAGTGATCCTCCTGCCTCAGCCTCCCGAAGTGCTGAGATTGCAGGCATGAGCCACCATGCCAGGCCTGGAAGCCTACAATTCTAAAGCTACTGATGATTATAGAGAGAAAAAAATTGAATAAACAAAATTCTTAGAATCAAATGATGATAATGAGAAATGAAAAGAATTATTTGAAGGCCGGGTGCGATGGCTCATGCCTGTAATCCCAGCACTTTGGGAGGCTGAGGCAGGTGGATCACTTGAGGTCAGGAGTTCGAGACCAGCCTGACCAAGATAGTGAAACCCTGTCTCAAAAAAAAAAAAAAATTATTTGAAATCTGACAGTTATATATTGAAACAAAATAAAAGCATTTATAAAGTCCTAGATGTAATTTAAAATAAAAACAAGTTTTCCTGGAATACACAATAAAAAAAAATAAAGGAAAAACAAGTAAAACGAATATTGGTCAGGTGTAGTGGCTCACGTCTGTAATCCCAGCACTTTGGGAGGCCAAGGCAGGAGGATCACTTGAGGCCAGGAGTTCGAGACCAGTCTGGGCATCAAAGTGAGAGCCCCATTTCTACAAAATAAAAATTTAAAACTTAGCTGGGCATGGTGGCTTGTGCCTGTAGTCCTAGCTACATTTATTTAATAATCACTGAGAATATTCTAGGCTAGTGTTTTTCAGAGTGTGGTGCATGGGCAATCTGTGTCAGAATTCCTTCAGGTGTTCTTACTGAATTAGAAGCTGCAGGACCCGGAAATCCGCATTTTAAACTAGTTTTGTAGGCGATTTGGATTCACACTAAAGTCTGAGGACTACACTGTTCTAGGCACTGTTAGGTGCTAGAACCTAACGCGAAACAAGGTAGACGTGGTTCCTGACTTCCCAGTATACTTACGTAGGGGCTGGGGACAGCTCATTGGTTATATGGGTGCTAGAACAGAAGCAGGAAGATCACATAGTAGGTGCGCCTACTTCAGCCTGAGGCGGGTACCAAAGTCGAAACTGGAGGAGGGATCTGCATCTCTAGAGAGGTCTGTACTTCAGAGAAATATGGGAGTGTGCCCCCTTCAGCTCGTGGAGACGAAGGGCAGCCGTGGCCGTGAACAAAATGGCCAGGGGGAGGGCATCGTGTCTAAGGATCGAATTGTGAAGGACCCCAAACCATCCAGCCTTCCATCCCCAAGATATCCGACTTCGCCTTCGCTGGCCCTTTCGCTGGTCCCTGATCCCCCAGAGAGACGCTTAGTGGAGCTATGCCCGAGCCCAGGATCGCGGAGTCGCGCACCGTCACCCTCCAACCTCGGGAAAGTCTTCCGACTCTCCGACTCTCCGCCTCCCCGAGCAAGGCTGGGCGGGGATTTGGCTAGGGTGCTCCCCAGCTGCCCGGAGATGCGCCGGACACGCCCGCCCTGCGTGATGACGTCAGCGCGCCGCGCGCTGAGGGAAGAGCAGGCGCCGTGGGCCGGCAGGCGCGGGGGCGCCAGTAACCCGGGCTGGGCGGGGAGAGGAAGGGGCGGGGCAGGGAGTCCGCCAGAGTGCGGGGTTGGTCCGGACCCAGAGCAGGAGTCCTAGAGACGCTCAGCACTCGCCGCTTCTCTTACCAGGCCCTGCCCGGCCTGGCGATGGAGTTTCCGGACCTCGGGGCTCACTGTTCGGAGCCAAGCTGTCAGCGCTTGGGTGAGGGGCGGAGCGCGCGGGGGGCGGAGCCCAGCGGAAAGGGACTTCGACCCACAGGTGGGGAGGGAAGGGTGGGCTCCCCGGCTGGCAAGGCCGGGGGCGGGGCTTGCAGTTGGGGGAGTTGGCCGAGGGGGCGTGGCCAAGGAGGTAATGGACTTGGGAAGGGGCGGTGCGTCGCAAATAGCGTGGCGTTTTCCTTCCCCTGAGTCGAAGGCTTGGGTGGGGGGAAGGACATCGAGGTCCCGCTGGACCTGCAGTCCGACCAACTCTCTGCAGATTTTCTGCCGCTTAAGTGCGATGCCTGCTCGGGCATCTTCTGCGCAGACCATGTGGCCTACGCCCAGCATCACTGTGGATCTGCTTACCAAAAGGTGAGGGGGCGTTCCTCAGGGTGAAAGCGGGCAGATGGAGAATGCGTGTACACTCCCCCAAATCTGTGTCTCACATTCCTCCTCTTTTTTCATTCTGAGGCTGTCCGTGCTGGGAAACATTGTTTTCTTGAGCGTTTGTGGGGTCATAGCCAAGTTCTTTCAGGACCAGAGATTTGTTGGACTGGAGTGGGCTACAGACTGATCCTTGCTCCTTGACTATAGGATATCCAGGTACCTGTGTGCCCTCTCTGCAATGTGCCTGTGCCTGTGGCCAGAGGGGAGCCCCCTGACCGTGCTGTGGGAGAGCACATTGACAGAGACTGTCGCTCTGATCCAGCACAGCAAAAACGTAAGGTAAGCACTGTAGGGGTCAGCCACAACCCAGCTGGGACTACAGATGCCTGGAAACCCAAATAGTCGAAGAATCTCAGCAGAGACAACCTTCTCACTTCACTTCAGATCTTCACCAATAAATGTGAGCGCGCTGGCTGCCGGCAGCGAGAAATGATGAAACTGACCTGTGAACGCTGTAGCCGAAACTTCTGCATCAAGCACCGGCACCCATTGGACCATGATTGCTCTGGGGAGGGGCATCCAACCAGCCGGGCAGGGTAATTGCAGCCAAGTCCTCTACTTGGCTCTGGGACCATCGCATTCTTTTGGAACTGACTCAAGTTCTGTCATTACAAATTGGGAAGCTTCAACCCCATCCCTGTCGGCTAGGGGAGACTTTTAGCTTCCTTTTCAAGTGCATGTTTTTCCAGAACTCTCCACTTCCTGGGTAAGGTTGGTTCTTGGAGACATGTCAAAAATATTTCTTCCTTACAGCCTTGCTGCCATCTCCAGAGCACAAGCTGTGGCTTCTACAAGCACCATCCCCAGCCCAAGTGGAGCCTTGCCTTCCTGTCCCTCTCCCAGCAGGTAGGCCTGCCTGTTTCCCTGCTCCCCGTTTTTCCCCTTCACACCTCTCACTTCTACCTCTTCAATGTCTGTCGTAGAGCCACAACCCGATCTCCATCCTGGACAGCCCCTCCAGTGATTGCTTTGCAGAATGGCCTGGTGAGTTGGGCAGAGGTTGGATGGGCAAAAACAAGCACACACAGAGTGAAGTCCAAGGACACTGGTCTTCTTTCTCCCTTTGCAGAGTGAGGATGAAGCTCTGCAGCGAGCCCTGGAAATGTCCCTGGCA
The DNA here is from genome assembly GCA_004027715.1 of Plecturocebus donacophilus. Taxonomy (NCBI): domain Eukaryota; kingdom Metazoa; phylum Chordata; class Mammalia; order Primates; family Pitheciidae; genus Plecturocebus; species Plecturocebus donacophilus. The sequence goes on from PVKP010030533.1 coordinate 12,227, forward strand.
GAGACCAAACCCCAGGTTCCAAGGTACCTTAATCTCTTGTGAGAGAGGGCAAGCTGTGGACAAGACCACATTCTCTCACATTGTGAGAGACCACTCTGACACAATGCAAGATAATCGCTGGCAACTTGGGCTCAAAATTAAAATGAACTATATGATCTTTGTCAAGTTATTTAACTCATGGAGCCTTCATTTCCTCTATAAAATGGGGCCAATACTAATACCCACTTTGTAGTGTTGCTATGAAGATTGAGATCATCCCCAGCAGAGCTTAGCACCCTGAGGCCTGACACATACAGATCATTATGTTCAAATTTTAGATCTTACCATCATCTAACTTAAGCCATTCCTCCCTCCCAGTTCTCAGGAGGAAGAAGACCTAGCTTTAGCACAAGCACTGTCAGCTAGTGAGGCAGAATACCAGCGGCAGCAGGTATGAGGCTGAGATGAAGACGGGTGCTGCAGCGGGAGGAAGTCGGGGTGGGAGTTCTTCTAAGTGGTGCACAGTTTTGGAATGGTGGTTGTCATTTGGTTTTCAGTATGACTCCAGCCCATGCTGAGCTCTGGAATCAGGGCTGTCCCCTCATTTCCTTGACGTTGCGCCCTATCTTCTCCTCCTTCCCTTCTCCTTGCTCTAGGCGCAGAGCCGCAGCTCGAAGCCGTCCAACTGCAGCCTGTGCTAGGGCCCTGGGCTTGGGGAGGGAGGTTCACCTGAGGAGGACTGTGGCCCTCACACCTCTAGGGTACACAGCAAGAGGAGGCCCGGAGCAGCCTGGAGGGCAGAGACAAGCGGGAGTGATGTGGAGGTTGCCCTGGGAGCCTCTGGAAGGCCTTGCTAGCGCTCCAGCTGCATGGGAGAGAGCGGCTAGCAACTGTTCCCTGGTTGGGCCTTTGGTGGAAGCTGGCCAGGCCCTACTCTCAGCCCCTTCATCATGTCATCTCCCTTATACTGGAGCTGCTCCCATGTGGTGTGGGCAGGAAGGGGCCTGGAGAAAATAAAGAATCTTGACAGTTGATAAGACATACAAATGGTGTGTGTCCCTCTCCTCTTCCGCCTCAAACAGAAAAGCCGTGTCAAGAATGCTCTCCTGACTTATGGGTAGAGGCCCACTGCAGCATCCCACCCCACAAAGCCACAGTGATCCTCGCACAGTCCACATTTTATTTCCCCAAAAAGTGCTTTTCTGAAAGGTCCCTTTCCCTTTACTATAGCTAGCACCATACCCTAACACCAGGATGAAATAAGCCAGGAAAAGGGGATACATCTTATTCCCTTCTGGGTTAGTCTTTGAGAAGGTTGTGGCCAAACTTTTGTCACCGTTCCATGGTCTGAGGCTTAGTGTCTTCAGAGGCTTCTTCCTGTCCCTGCTGCTGCAGCCGCCACATGTCAGCATAAACCCCACCTCGAGACAACAGAGCCTCATGCCTGGGGTGAGGAGGAAAGTGAGTTCCAACCATCAGTTTTACCCCAACGGTCCTTGCCGCCAGCCCACAGAGAGGACGGGATGGGCAAGGGACGTCCCCTCTAGAAGCCCTTGGGACTTCACACCCCTTTCCTGAAGCCCTCAATTCAGATCTGTCCTTTTCATCTATGTTGAGTCTTACCGTCCCCTCTCCACGATGCAGCCGTCCTTAATGACGAGGATCTGGTCAGCATTGACCACAGTTGAGAGCCTGAGAAGTCAAAGATCAGTCACCTACTACCCAGCCCAAATTGGGCCCATGCTGCCAGCCACCCCGGTCCTGTAGTCCTGTACCTGTGTGCCACTACGATGGTGGTGCGGTTGGCACAGACTTTGGCCAGAGAAGCCTGGATGGCCCTCTCATTAGATGTATCCAGTGCTGACGTTGCCTATAGAGAGGGTCCAGGTAAAACTGCCCTTGCCACTCAAAACCCCCAATGGAAGGAGGAGGCAGGCTGCTGGCTAAGGCCTCAAGAATACACAAGAGCCTTGTTTGGGCTTGAGAACTGTAAAGTGTGTTTTGTGAGACATGGATTCATGATACCTGTTCTAGGTGGGAACAGTGCTCAGCAGGAATGGCTTGAGGATACACAAGGGAGGAAGGAGGAGAGGAGATCCAGGGCGCACCTCATCCAGCAGAATGATGTCCGGAGCCTTGAGGATGGTGCGGGCGATGGCGACGCGCTGCTTCTCCCCACCACTCAGCTTCAGTCCCCGCTCACCCACCTGTGTCCTGTACCCTGTGGATATTACCCACAACGTTTCTTACGTGGAAGAAACAAGAAATGGAGGGAACAGGGGTCAGAGATTAACAGAACAACACCGGGAGGAGAGGAGACTCTCTGCAAAGGAATCTCACCTTCAGGGAAGGCCGTAATGGCATCATGGATGCCTGCAGCCTGAGCAGCAGCTTCCACCTCATCATCCCCAGCTGTGACACGGCCGTAACGGATATTGTTGGCGATGGTGTCATTGAAGAGGACAGTGTCTTGGGGCACAACTCCGATATGAGACCGGAGAGAGACCTGGGTTACCTAGGGTCAAAAGACCACACATTCTGCCTTGTGAAATACCCCCAAGGCCTGGGATGGAGGATGGGCTGGCCGGAAGCACATGGGATAAGAGGCCCTGGTAAGAATCCTGCCATCACCGTCCCAAATCCTAGCCATGTGGGCAAGTCACTCAACCTCTGTTTCCCCATCTTCTCTTCCTGCTTCACAGATTGCTGCAGATGTTTTGTTCTGTTTTTGGATACAGAGTCTTACTCTGTCACCCAGGCTGGAGTGCAGTGGCAAAATCTCGGCTTACTGCAGCCTTACCTCCTGGGCTCATGCAATCCTCCCACCGCAGCTTCCTGAGTAGCTGAGACCACAAGTGCTTGCCACCACATCAGGCTAATTTTTTTATTTTTTGTTGAGATGGGATTGCCAGAATATGTTGCCCAGGCTGCTCTCAAAATCCTGGACCCAAATGATCCTCCTGCCTTGGCCTCCCAAAGTGTTGGGATTACAAGTGTGAACCACCACATCCGGCTACAGATCTTTGTGCCTTTTTTTTTTTTTTTTGAGACAGGGCCTTGCTCTGTCACCCAGGCTGTAGTGCAGTGGCATGATAACAACTCACTGCAGCTTCCTGGTGAGAATACAGGTGTGTGTCGCCATGCCCAGTTAATTTTTGTATTTTTTGTAGAGAGGGAGTTTTGCCATGTTGCCCAGGCTGGTCTTGAAGTCTTGGGTTCAAGAGATCCACCTGCCTTGGCCTCCCAAAGTGTTGGGATTACAGGCATAAGCCACTGCGTCCAGCCCTTTGTACCTTTTATGGCACCATACAAATCCTTTACAGGACTACTTTTCTTGTGTGAGTGTAGGTTTTATCATGCTAAGAATGGCCCCAGTTTTTTGCAAGAGTGACATCTACTCTCTCTGGACACTCAGCCCTTATCATTCCTCCACAAATAGACCCCTAAATTAATCTTCTCCTGAGCAGCCTTACCTGTGAAATGTCCTGCCCGTCTATTCGGATGCAGCCAGAGCTGATGTCATAGAAGCGAAACAGGAGGCGCAAAATTGTGCTTTTCCCTGCCCCAGATGGGCCCACCTGTTGTATTAGAAATGGGAAAAATCTCAGGCCCACTGGTATTTTTTTTTTTTTTTTGAGACCGAGTCTCACTCTGTCGCCCAGGCTGGAGTGCAATGGTGCGATCTTGGCTCACTGCAACCTCTGACTCCCAGGTTCAGGTGATTCTCGTGCCTCAACCTCCTGAGTAGTGGGATTACAGGTGCCCGGCACCATGCCTGGCTATTATATTTTTAGTAGACACGGGGTTTCACCATGTTGGCCAGGCTGGTCTTGAACTCCGGACCTCAGGTGATCCACCTGCCTTGGCCTTCCAAAGTGCTGGGATTATAGGCTGAGCCACCACGCCTAGCTGAGTCCCACTGGCTTTTAAGGCCCCCTCTTCTAGAGATCACCCATGTCCGTGGAGCCTGCACCACTCAATCCTGTTGCCTACTGTGACAGGGCTCTCTGACTCTACAGCCTGGGTCATGAGCTACCAAGAGCACTGAATGAGGGAAGCTTGAGGCATCTGGGCCAAGTGGCTGGGTCTCCTCTCACCAGGGCCAGTGTCTGTCCAGGCATCACAGTGAAGGACACATCTTGCAGAGTCTCCCGCCTGCAAGGAAGGGTGGGTGTGCTCAGCAGGCGCCTTGTATCACCAGAGCTGCTACTAGGCCCTGCCCCTGCCCAGGCTCTTTTCCAAAAGCAGGGATTCAGAGCAGTGAGAAGCAGGAAGGCAGTGTGCAAAACTGCCTTCCTGCTTCAGAAAAGGAAAGGGAGCAAAAGGAAGGCCTCACCCATCAGCGTAGCTGAAGTGCACGTTCTCAAACTCAATCCGGCCCTTCTGAAAGCGAAGGGGCCCTGCTCCAGGATGGTCCTTCACCTGGAAGAGTGCCACCCGTGTTTGCTGAGGTTCTCAGCTTCATATGTTTCAGGCACAAGAAACACCACACAGCTCCTCCCTCCCCAAGCCCGACTCCTCTCTGCTCACTTCTTTCTCCTCTTTCAGCAAGTCAAACATGTTCTCCATATCGATGAAGTTGGTCTGGATCATCCTGCAAGAAGGTGCTGGTTAGGACTTCTCTGAGTAGCCAGGAAGTAGTAATGTGGCCTGGGCAGGTGAGGGCCAGGGCTCAGGTTACCTGTAGTAGGTGCCAAACCAGTTGAGGGGCATGTACAGCTGGATAATGTAGGTGCCAAAGAGCACAAAGTCCCCGACCTGTGGCGATCAGGGAAGCAGAGTATGTCATGGGGGGCCTGCAGGCTGCTCTTCTTGTGTCACCCTGCCCCCTTCCTACCCAAGAGCCTGGTGGCCCAGACATAGGCCCCAGACCCCTCCTCCTTGTGCCCCACTCTCTCATCCAAGATCCTGCCTCACCTGTAGCTTCTGCTCACTGACAAAGTATGCGCAAAGCAGGGAGCCAGCAAGGAGCCCGAGCCCAATCACCAGGTTCTGGGTCTGATTTAGCAAAACCAGTGAAGCGTTTGACTTCCACTCCAAACCCTGAGGGCAGTAACACAGGAGAAAGAATGTCCCATACACAGCGACCATCACTGAGTCCAAACCTGGGCCCAGGCCCTTCCACCCCAACACCTGACTGTTACTCTTGGTCCTGGCAATTCTACCAGGCCAGGGCATTATTCTCCAGAGGCCTCAAGCTAGCATCCTCACCTGATATTTGATGATGGCCTCTCGATAACGTTCTACTTCATAACCCTCAGCGTTGTAATACTTCACCTGAGGAATTCAATCCAAAATTATTTGGTATGGGCACAGCACATGGCACTCGGGTCATTCCCCTCCCCACTGACTCTCAATCCTCCTTCCTTTTTTTTAAAATAAAAAGATGGGGTTTCACCAGGATGGCCAGGCTGGTCTTGAACTCCTGACCTCAGGTGATCCACCCACCTCGGCCTCCCAAAGTGCTAGGATTATAGGGGTGAGCCACCGAGCCCGGCCTCAATCCTCCTTCCCAAACCCCAGACTCTTTGTCAGCCCCAGTGGTCCTAGCCACACTCCTCGACCTCTCCACAACTCACACCACTGCCCCCAGGGCCCCTGTTACCGTTTCGAAGTTTAGCAGAGAGTCCACTGCTCGTGCCCGGGCAGCGTTCTCCTGTGCATTCATAGCACGGCGAAATTTGGTTCTCCACTCAGTGACCACAATGGTCAGGGCTGGAGAGTGACAGGAAGGAGAGGAGAACAGGACATCATTCCCAACAGCAGAGACCAAATGTCAGTGTCCACTACCCGCCATGTACACACTAAACCTGTGCTCAAGCCCAGAGACCCAGATTCCACAGGGTAGCATCTCCGCAGCCTGCACAAAGCCTCATGTGTAGAAAACGCTTTTGGTAAACAAATGGAAGCAAGCTGCATCTTGTTATACAAATGAGGCTTCCTTGACCTGTGTCCACAGCGTGGACTTAATGTGACAAGAATGCCCTTCCCCAGCCCTCACCTAGGTTGAGCTAAGGTTTGACTACACAGAGGAGACCCATCCATCACATGAGGAGCACTAAGAGTCCATTCAAGTCCACCAATCCATGGCCTCCCATAGGTGGGTCACCTGAGCTGGGGCAGAGCTCATGGCCAAGGGAGCTCCTGGATAGTTCAGGGAGCTGGTGTCACCCAGCAGCACTCACCGAGGTAAAGACTCATGCACAGGAACACAATGAGGCCAAACCAGGCATTGAAGAACATGCTGAAGTAGATGATGCCAATGATGATGTCGGCCAGTGTGGGGATGATATTGAACACCAGGTAGCTAGGAGGGCAGGTCAAGTGACAAAGGTTTAGGTGCTAAGACCTGGCAACCTTGCCTCTAGGCATTTCAGTGTAGTGTTTTATTTTCAATAGAATAATTGATTCTACCCTCAAGAGGTGGGTGGCTAAATCAACCATGCCCAAACTACAAAATTCTCTGTATCGATTACAATGAATGAGGGAGACCTTCATGCATGGGAGAAAAAAATATATCTCTTTAATGTTCTGTTAATAAGCAACTCTGAGAATAACGCCTGTGTCACAATACCATCTGTTTTAGGAAAAACTTCCACAATACCATATCATATTAGCTCTGTGAGTCTGCATATATAGTATGTATGTACAAATTCAAAAAAAGCAGAATCTAGCTGGGCATGGTGGCTCACAACTGTAATTCCAGCACTTTGGGAGGCTGAGGTAGGCAGATCACATGAGGCCAGGAGTTGGAGGCCAGCCTGGCCAACATGGTGAAACCCTGTCCCTACTAAGAATACAAAAATTAGCCAGGCGTGCTGGTACACGTCTGTAATCCCAACTACTCAGGAGGCTGACGCAGGAAAATTGCTTGAACCTGGGAGGCAGAGGTTGCAGTAAGCAGAGATTACGCCACTGTACTCCAGCCTGGATGACAGAACATGACCCTGTCTCAAAAAAAAAAAAAGCAGAACCCGGCCTGCTGTGGTGGCTCACACCTGTAATCCCAGCACTTTGGAAGGCCAAGATGGGCAGATCACAAGGGCAGGAGTTCCAGACCAGCCTGGCCAACATGGTGAAACCCTGTCTCTAGTAAAAAAATACAAAAATTAGCTGGGCATGGTGGCATATGCCTGTAATCCTAGCTACTTGGGAGGCTGAGGTTCGAGAATCACTTGAAACTGGGAGGCGGAGGTTTCAGTGAGCCGAGATCGCACACTCCAGCCTGGGTGACAGTGCAAGACTCTGTCTTAAAAAAAAAAAAAAAGCAGAACCCAACATACTAAACAGAGTGGGAAGCTCGAAAAAGTGAGTGCAGCTTCAAAGAGATTTTCTCTCTCTCTGCATTACTTGAGTTATTAGGAAAGCATGTGTACAAGAATCCTATAATTTAAAAAACATCAGTGTGGGAGGGGCAGCTCCTCAGGCTGGGTCTGTTCTCTTCCTCTCATAGGCTCCACCCTCCCACATGCCCTTTCCACTGGGCGGCACCTGAGCAGCCCTGTGACACTGGATGTGCCCCGATCCGCGATCCGCAGCACCTCCCCGGTGCGGCGCCCCAGGTGCCAGCGCAGTGAGAGCTCATGCAGGTGGGAGAAGATGCGTAGCTCCACTTGCCGAGACGTGAACTGCTGCACCCGGATCCACAGGAACGTGCGCAGGTTGCTCACGAAGCCTGCAGGGAGCCAGGGGCGGGGCCTCAGTAAGGTCTCGGGGCTGAGGGACTGAGGGACGTCAGCCCAGCACCAGGAAGTGAAAGGTCTGAGAGCACAAGGGAGCTGGGGAGGACTGCTGGGAGAAGTGAATGGTGAGGGAATGCCTCTGGGAGGGGCCTATACCTAGCAGGGTGAGCATGGAGTCTCTCATACCTGTACTGCCAGTGCCACCCCCCTGGAGGAACTTGAGGAAGACATAGCTGGTAACAGTCCAGGCCAGAGAGCTCCAAGGTGACTTTTCAGTCAGCAAGTTCACTGTGGAGAAAATGAGTCAGAGCCCACTACGGCACCCAGGACTCTCTTCAGGCAAAATGGCCCCAGGTACGAGTCACAGCCTCTTTCTGATCACCCAGCTCTGTCCCACCTCCCTAGGTAAGGACCATCCCGGCCACCAGGCTGATGAAGGACCAGCATGCTGAGCTGGGCTCCTCCTGCTCACCAATGTTCCTATAGAATATAGGCACCAACACGTTGAGTGCCCGTTCCAAGCCCATGAGCCCCAGGCAGAAGAGCACCACCAGCTGCAGAGCAGGACTCCCCCGAGGCCACAGGTAGCCACTCAGGAGGCGGAGCTTCCTGCCAAAATCTCTCCAGGTAGATTGTTGGGCTGTTGACCGAACCTAGATGGTGAAACACAAAGGAAGGAGCTCAGAAATCAAATAAGTGCACTAACTAGAAATCTTCTAGGGAAAAACATGGGGTTACAGTTCCCAGGTGTCTCAGACCCACAAGTGATCCTTGATGGGATCAGAAAAACTAAGTCGCAAACTGAGATTGGAAAAGAAGCATTTCATTTTCAGGGGAAGGAATGATGACAGGGAATGAAATGAAGACAGACTCTAGGATTCAGAAACTGAGGAGAGGCCTGGTGCAGTGGCTCATGCCTGTAATAACAGCACTTTGGGAGGCCGAGGCAGGCAGATCACCTGAGGTCAGGAGTTCAAGAGCAGCGTGGCCAACATGGTGAAACCCCTTCTCTACTAAAAATACAAACATTAGCCGAGTGTGTGGTGGTGCACACCCGTAATCCCAGCTACTCAGGAGGCTGAGGCTTGAGAATTGTTTGAACCCAGGAGGCAGAGAGTACAGTGAGCTGAGATTGTGCCACTGCACTCAGCATGGGTGACAGAGCATGACTGTGTCTCAAAAAAAAAAAAAAAAAAAGAAAGAGAAAAGAAAAAAGAAACTGAGATGTACCTGGTTCCTTTCCACATCTTGGTCCTCTTCATGAACCTGCAGTGTATAGGACTGGGGACGAAGTCCAGGGGCCCAGAGACCCAGGACAAACAGCCCTCCAGAAACCACATACCGAAGCACCCACAGGCTAAACTGAACCTAGAATGAAATATAAGTGGAGAGAGTATCATTGAGGATAAAATTTCATTGTATTACTACTTGTAATAGGGCTGGGGACTGGTGTCATGAACACATGCAGCACTTACAGGCTTAAAAAAAAAGCAAAACCACAGTGACTCAGCAAAGACACACCCCACCAGCTGGCTATCAGCTCCCCGCCAGCCTCAGCCCCTCCCTTCTCCCTTTGCTGAGAGGCATCCTAAAGCCTGGAAGCAGTGTGACTGGAAATGCAGTGCTTTCTCCCAAACCCGACCAGCAGAGGCTTGCTCCTCCCCACAGAGTCCCTCACCTGCTGGCCCAAGTCTGACCTTGCCCACCACCACTGCGGGCTGTTCCAAGACACCAGGGCCAAGTTCTCGGCTGCAAACGCCACAGTCCAGAGGAGCAGAAGACCCGGGCTGTGCCTGAACTTGATCCAGATGCCCATTGCTAGACGCTGCCGTGCCTGGCTCCGCTCCACCACGAGCAGCCACAGGCCACAGGCGCCGGCCAGACTTTCCAGCACGGAGGCCAGCAGTAGGTAGCTTGGCAGTGGGGCCCCCCGGGCAGTGCCCACCCGGCCAGCGAGGCCGGCCAAGGGCAGCGCCACCTGAAGTGTGGCCAGAAGCAGCTGCAGCACATAGGGAAAGACGCGAGGGCCGGCCCCCCAAGACACGGAGTCAGCACCAGCGGGCCTCTCCCGGCCTCTGCAGGGAAAAGCCAGCACCAAGGCCAGAGCCCCTAGGGCCATCAGCGTCGAGGGCACGAGCGTGAAGAAGAAGCAGGGACTCAGCCCATCTTGTGTCCAGGCCGGACCCACGGGCCCTTCGGCCTCGCAGTAGTTGCCTACAGTCACCATGGCAATGCGTAAACGCCGGCAGAGGCTGCGAGCCCTGCGGGACCGGAGGACGGGACTGGTCACTCGGAGAGGGGCGCGGATATCCGGGTGCCTCGGTTCACGTAGTCGCTGGGCGCTAAGCTGCTGGGGTCCTGGGGAGGGACGCACGTGGACCCGGCCCCACCGCCCACTCCCCTCGCGCACGCGCCACCGCCGCGCACTCACGCAGGGCACGTATGCCGTCTCCGCTGGCTCTGAGCCCGGGACCCTTCTGCCACCTGCAGGCCCACTGGAATGCTCGGTGTTGGGACTCGCACTGCGCTCCACGGAAGGAGCCCCGCCCACTGGACCGCCCCCACCCCTATCCAGGGTCCCTATTGGCCAAATGTCTCTGAAGGGGGCGGGGGGAATGGTGCCTGCAAGGAAGACAAATTAGAGGGGCAGAGCCGGCTTGGTTACGGGCTCAGGGCGGGAAATTTGACCTCCAAGTCCAGCTGGAAACAGACCACGGAACCGTGGGTCGGAAGCTGCCCTTCCGCCAGCCGCCTAGCTCAGCGTATCTGAGCGACGGCCTAAACTTACTTTCTTCTAGACCCCTGCCAAGTCCCCATACCATTCCCATTGTTCCCAGGATTCTAGCCACACGAGACAAGAAGTCTGGTCAAACTCCCTTTTTATTAAGGGTTATCAAGCTGTACACGGTCCCTACCCTGCTCCGCTCCGATTTCGGGCAGTGCAAATCACCACTCTCCCAAAGCCGGACCACAGCTGGGTGAGGGGTGGGACAGAGAGTAGGAGCAGTCCCAGCATGCAGTGCAGCAGCCCAAAGCCTCTGGCGAGGCAGCGCCCTTCATCCCGCTCCAGGGGACAGCGAGATGCGGGCCAGAGCTCTCTTGCTGGGACATACACAGACGAGGTCACCCTCCAGCCCGGTCTGTCCCATGTGCAGGTGATAGGGGTTATGATAAGCAGCAATGAGGGCCCAGGAAGACCTCAGTCTCCTGGGGGCCCATCCTAAAAGGTGGAAAGGGCAGCAAAGTATTTCCATCCTGCTCCTACGATTTAGAAACCTTCTTTCTTAGTGTCAAAAGATAGCGTTGAGGGGAGCTGGAAGCTAGGGCCTTCACCCCAACGCAAAGCAAAAGCTCAACAGAATGGGAGCAAGCAAACAGAATGGGAGCAAGCAGCACACACAGGCCAGTGATGTGCAGGAAGCGGAGAGAGGTGAGCCGGCTGCAGCTCCGGTCGAGAATGGCGGGTGAGGTAAGGGCCACAGCCTAAGCTGCTCATCTATTGAGGGGGTTGGGGAAGGTTGCAGGGGTTGAGGGTCCAGGCCCAACCTCCCCATTCCACAGTTGGCACAGGTTCTCCCTGCTTGGCAGCTTCTGTGGTGGGCAGCCCTCTGGGGACTCGCGGGGTAGGTATAAAGGTGGCAGTACTGGGGCTGGGCTGGGGACCAGTTTCTAGCACCACACTCTGAGCCAAGGGGGTCCTGGGGATGAGGCTAGAGTCTTCTGTGCCCTCGGTTCCTAGGCCCCAGAATCCTCTCCTGGGACTGTGGCAAGCCCAGTGTTGGCACCTCCCTTGGCCAGGCACAGACACACAAACACCACACACGTGGAGCCAGGCAACACTCAGAGGAGCCCTCCATGGCGGGCAGACGAGATGGCAGGACAGCGGTGGCCTCCATCCTGGGCCATAGGAACCCTGCTCAGCCTTGTCTATACCTGTGAAGAGAAAGGGTTGGTAATGGAGATAGTCTTCAGCTACTGGTTAACACCTGCTAGCCCCATAGGAACCTAGAGGTAAAGGAACAGGAAAGGTTGATTCCTGGGGAGGTAAGGGAAAGAAAAACCAAGCCCTGCAGAGCAGATGAGGAAACATGGGGAACTGCATTTTGGAGGGGAGGGTCAATTATCTCTGTGTGGGGGTGGGGCCCGGGCAGGAGTCAAGCACACTTTCCTTCCCCTGAAAAGCTGTTACTGCACCCTTGAAGTTACTACTTCTGGCAGTTGTTTCTAGGCCCTGGGGCCCTTACCTTGTGCACCTGAGGGGGAAGCTCATCCTCCGAGCCCTCCTCGGGCACGGGCTCAGGGTGCCTTGATGCTGACTGCCCATCTTCAGCCCACCCTCCAAGAGGCAGCCGAGAGAAATGAGAGGGAGCCCGGGGCACTGTGCCAGGATCTGAAGAGACAAGGAAGAGTAAGCATATTCACAGAAGGAACACAGGAATGAGGAACAGGGCTCGGGGGCAGCCTGGAGGGGGGAGTCTTTGGGCCTGGTCCCTCAGACCTCTTTCCTCCTCTCAAGAGGCCCCAGCAGAACCACTCTTCCTGGCAGCCTCCGTTTCCTCCTATACCCCCACTGGATACCTGTGATGCCCCCGTAGCGCCTCTGGAAGCCCCCATGCAGGGCGGTGGTCTCGGGAGCTCCAGGCCGGGGTGCTGCACAGGGATAGCTGGCAGAGCGAGGGATAGATTGGGGGGCCCGGGCGCCTTCTCCCCCCTCTTCAGGGGCGCTCTCTCCACTCTCATCACTCTCCCGGCGGTGCCATACATGCCGCTCAGGTTCAGCCTGGGCCTGCTGCTTGTGGAGCTGGAGAAGTGGGGGGCTCGTTAGTGGGAGACAGAAGGATGTCCGTCTGAAACAGCTGCCCTCCAACCTGGTATCAGTCAGTTCCCACTTTGCCCTTTCCCTGAGAATCCTTGCCTCAGAGCACCTATTATGTTAATAGTGTGTAATATGCCTCTGATCTTTACAGGTTACATTCATAGCAGATCCCTGGAAGAAGCCTGTGTTGTAATGGCCCTCGTTTTACCTATTCATTTGATTCAAGGACAAAGCGACTGACAGTCTAAGTGCCAGGCACTCTTTTAGGTGTGGGCAGATAGCAGTGAACAAAACAGACAGAAATGCCAGCCCTTGTGACTCTTATATATTAGTACAGGGGGACAGAGAATAAGCAAATAAGAAAAAAACATGGTATATCACATGGTGTTAAATGCTGTGGAGAAAACTAAGGAAGATTCAGGAAGGTGGGCAAGGAAGCCTTTTACTGAGAGTGATCAGTGAAAGTCTCAGGGAAATGGTAGCTGCAGAGACCTGAAAAGGAGAAGAAGGCCATCCACATATCCCAGGGAAGTGGATTCTAGGCAGGGGAAACTACGAGTGTGTGAAGGCCCTGGATGAGAGCACGCTTAGCTAAAAAGGATATTAAGAAAGTAGATATGGGACTGGTGGTGGCAGGGCAGCTAGATGGCAGAGACGGGATTGGAACCCTACTGTTGCTTCTCCACATTGAAACCCTCTACTCTGTTTTTCAGCTACACACTCACCTGGTGCATATACAGGGCATGCAGGCTCATCTCTGTGGATGCGTATTCCGACAGCACCAGGCTCTGCAGCTGTCCTTCCCACACGCTGCTCCCGGAGCTGGCTGTCCTGGCGTCTACCCTGTCTCTCCCAGCACAGACAGACAGCAGCTGTGAACTTTTCTGAGACCCACACAGGCTGCTGAGGGCTGCCGTGCCCTCCCGTCTTGGCCCCTCTTTACTCACCCAGAGCCTGTCATGGTGCTGGGAGCCCGGCCTGTGGGCACCTGCCCGGACTGCAGAGGGGAGAAGGAGCGCAGGGCAGAGGCCACTTCAGCCCTGTGCCTGGAGCCCTGCAGTTCTCTGGGCAGTGGAGGGCCCCGGCAGGATGAGCCAGCTACCACATTTGCGATAAGGCTCAGTGGCTGTGAGAGAAAGGGGTAGTAGAATCGCTGAGGGAGGAGAAAGGCCTCCAGGGTCCCCTAGTATTCTGTATCTCAGGCCCCAATGGCACATACTGAAGAGACAGAGGGGAGCCTTCCACCCTATGCCCGGTCCTCAACTCCCAGCTCCTGAAGTCCACTCTGCCCATCATCTCCCATCCCCAGCAACACACCTCAGACTCAGATTGTAAGGACTGGATAGACGTAAACAGGGCATTTTCAGGGAGCAGACCCCCTTGGGCGAGGCTAGCAGCTGCTCCATCCCGCTGAACCTGCTCCTTGAGGAAGCCTAGGAAAGCTGTGCTCTCACGTGGTGGCTGCCAGCCAGGGTTGGTGATGGCAAAGTGCATGAGTGACAACTCTGTCTTTCCATCCTCGGCTTGCTGGTACACGGAGGCCTCTGTCTGCCCAGCAGACAGCCACTGCACAAGGAAGAGCACAGTGAGCAGGACTGTCCTCTGACAGGGACCATCTTGTACCTTTCCTATTAGTGGGGAGGTCTTGCCCTTGGAGGACAGAGACCACAGTGCACCATCAAATCTTTCCCAGGGGCCCTTCCACCCCCTACCCCAGGATTGGCCACATGCTGAGCCAGTTACTTGTGCTGTGACTTTCTCAAGGGAGCTTTGCTAAGGGTGCAAATTCAAGCTGAAATCCAGCCCAGGCTCCCAAGCAGTGTGCCCCTAGTACAGGACTGCCTTTGTGTGACTTGGAAGAGGTATCTTTCTGTGGTTTTCTCAAAGACGCTGTATGTACCAGCATTATCCCTGGCCACCTGGCCCCCTCCTCTCCCAGTACCTGGGGATGACCATGCTGGCGAACATCCATCTGAGCAAAGGAGCAGGTATCTCCAACACCAACGACCTCCACGGTGAAGTTTCGGAAGAAGTCTATAATCTCCAGGGCCCGGGGGCGCAGGCAGAAAATGAGGATGAGGGGTGTGACAATGGGGCTCAGCAACTCTTCCAAAATGAACACCTAAAAGGGCGGGACCAAGGTCATAAGTGAGCAGGAGGGAGCCCAGCCCTCGCCACCGAGCTACCAGCCAGTCTCTAGCAGGCCCTAACTCCAACTCCACTCACTGCCTTGTACTGGAAGAGCTGGGCAAACTCGTCCCGGGTCTGCGAGCGGTGGGCATTACCCTGCCAGTGGTCAGGCATGTAGTGGATGTGAGCGAGGATCACGCGGAGCAGCTGCTCAGGGCAGAACACCATGTGCTGGTCCGGGATAAAGGACCTAGTGGGATCAGGGTCATGGTGAGATGTAAGCCCTTCCTGGGAATGCCAGCTGGCTTGCTCCCGCCTGCGGCCCTGGCCCACCTGCACACGGTCACGGTGACCCCCAGGAGTGTGACGGTGGTCAGGACGTGTTCCACAGCCAACACATCTTCATCATAAATGGTGAGGGCAATAAGCACGGCCAGGATGGAGCCAGCGAAGAAGGCGCCATTCTTGGCCAACAGTGTCAAAAGAGGTGACAAGAAGCAATTCATGTACTTGGAGGCAGGCTTGTAGCCGCGGTTCAGGCGGGACTGCAGCTCATGCTCCAGCTCGTTGAAGTGGCGGAGGTAGCAGCGGCCATAGAGTGACCAGCAGCGTGCTCCCAGGGCCCCCGGCTCCCGCTTCAGCACCTCAGCGTAGCTGAAGAAGGCATAGAGGATTTGCCATATGAGGATGAGGGGGCACAGCAGGAAGTTGGCGATGCCAATCCACAGGATGCGGTTGCTGAGGCGCTGGGCCAGCTCTAGCCGTTGCCCCCCACGTTTGTACTCGGCCTTGAGGCTCCATTCATTGAGAAACAGAGAGCCAGGTCCCCAGAAGAGGATCAGCTCAAAGTTGTACTTGAGGCCACGGGTGAAGAAGACGACCTCCCCGAGGCCAGGCAGGCGGAAGCGCAGAGGCAGGAGGGATTTGTTAACCAGTGCCACCATATAGTTCTGGAAACGGAGGATGCGGTGGTAGATGTCCAGCTCTGTCAGCTCACGTT
>PVKP010030534.1:0-27804 GCA_004027715.1 Plecturocebus donacophilus
GGTTCCACTGTATATTACATAACACAGAGGATTTCTGTGGAGGCCAAGGACAAGCAGTAAAAGATATAGTGCCACAAACTTCAGACTCTAGCTACTCATTTGTCACTCTTAGTGTTTATACATGACAGGTAATTATAATACACATTTTTATAGGCCTTCTCTGTGGAAGGTAAAGGTTCACAATTGTCTCCTCTTATGGAAGTAATGAAAAGAAATTATTGGAGGAATGTTTTGTGCCAGAGTTTGCACTAGGTGGTAGAGGAGAGATTGGAAGTCAATTTAGATAGGACATGGACTGCCTCTTGAGAAGTTTATAGACAAATAAAGGAGAAAGACCTCACTCATGGGTATACTCTGAGGAGTATTCTGATAGATGTCACAATATGCTACTATGGAAGAATTAAAAAATTATGAATTAAGTAGAAAGAAATTCAGGAGGGCTTCCAGAGAAAAAATAATTATTCTATTTTAAGGACATAAATACACACTGAATGTAAAAAAGCATATTTTCTAAGGACATGCAGCTAAAATTATCACATATAGACACATAACTGTAAAGGAAACCTTCCTTATGTCCACTTTGTTTAAGTGAGTCTAATGATTTCCTTGATTTGTATCTTGTGAATTAAAATGTCAACATCTCACTTAAAAAAAAAAGGTCCTTTATTTATTTTAACAGTTTTGCAGGTTTCTCGTTTTATTGTCCAGTTCTTTGGTTTCCTGTACTTCAAACTTAATTCTGTCAAGTTTTTTTTTCTCCACTTATGCAGCTGTATAATTTATCTTTAATTGACATATTTTATGGATGCCAGCATAAATCAGTTGTTGTATGTTCCTTTTCCAGACTTCTAAAGGTACTGTTTATCACAATGAACACATTTTTATCACGTCAACGACTCCCATCTCTACATTGTCTTGTGTAAGAATATACTGGGAGCTGATATAACCTCAATGATGGTAAAACAGGACATAGAATCTAGAAAACATTCCTTAAATGGACCAAACATCAATATTCTGAAACAAAAATGGAAATGAAACAAACAGAAAAAGTGAATTGGGTAATAAATGTACTAAAGAGCAATTTCTTTAAAAGCTGGCAGAAGGTGGTAAAAGGTAAGTTGAAAAAGTTTATCTGTGATTATAGGGACATTATTGTGAGGTGGCTTTCTTAATGAGTTCATGAATCCTTATTCAGTATCTTCATATACTATGTCTGTGCATGCTATCAAATTCTAGTGGTGGGAATATGTTTTAGAGTTGGGATCTAAGTTAACAGAGGCAGAATGGATTTGACATATTCACATGATTGGCTTTGTCAGAAATGTGTCTGAAAACTTACCAGACCAATTTGCCTCAGTGTCATTTGCAATAATCCAGATGACAGAGTATATCAGTGAAATATTTTCTCCAGAATGTAGGAGCATCATCAGCTGTCTCAATGCAGGCTATTTTTACTATAGTAAGTGAAAATATTTATTTTCCATGTTGTAATGCAGAAAGGTAAACTGTATCATCATAATATAAATACCCGGTGCCTGTTAATTTTGAGACTATCGAAGAAATAATAGAATGTAAGATTATAATATGGCTATTTATGAAAAAATAGAGGGGATAAATCAGAGTTGAAACATTCAATTATGCAAATGAGCAAGAGAAGTTTGGATAATAACATCATAGAGACAGCAAATTATAATATAAAGAATATTAGGGCCAGGCAGGGTGGCTCATGCCTGTAATTCGAGCAATTTGGGAGACCAAGGCAGGCAGATCACTTGAGGTCAGGAGTTCGAGACGAGCCTGACCAACTTAGTGAAAACCCATCTCTATTAAAAATACCAAAATTGGCTGGGCAGGCATGATGGTGGGCACCTGTAATCCTAGCTATTCAGGAGACTGAGTCAGGAGAACCGCTTTAACCTGTGAGGTGGAGGTTGCAGTGAGCTGAGATCGCACCACTGCACTCCAGCCTGGGTGACAGAGTGAGACTGTGTCTCAAAAACAAACAGAAAAACCAAAAAAGAGTATCAGGCCCCATGTTTTGAAAGAATTGGTCAAACAAATAAATTACAATTGTGAATCACAATCAGTTTTCTCCCTTCTCAGTTTAGTAATCTCAATCAGGTAAACGTTTACAATTTCCCTTTTATCTTGGACTATAGCTTTAGACATCCATTATTAGCTTTGTGAGTATCTCAGCGTCACACTTCTGTGATATAGAAACTACTTTACTTGCCTATTTCATGATCCAGAGAATGTCATTGGCTTCCTCAAGATTGCATGGGAAAGAGGGTATGCAGATGACAAATAAGCATATAACAAGATGTTCAACATCATATGTCATTATAAAGTTGTAAAATACAACAGCAATGAGATACTACAATACACATATTAGAATGACCAAAATTCAAAACACTGAACACACTAAACACTGGCTGGGATGGTTATCAACAAGAACTTTCATTCATTACTTGTGGAAATGCAAAATGGTCCAGCCATTTTGCAAGTAAGTTTTTCAATTTCTTAAAAAACTATACATACTCTTACCATATGATCTAGAAATTATAATCCTTGATATTTACCCAGATGAGTTGAAAACCTTTGTCTATATGAAAACCTGCATACAAATGTTTATATTACCTTTATTGCCAAAACTTGGAGGCAACCAAAAGTTGTTTAGTAAGTGAATGAATAAATAAGCTATGGTACATCCATAGAGTAAAATATTATTCAGCAACGGAAATAGCAAAACTGTGGAGACAAGGAAAGCAACAGAAGTTGCCAGGAGTTTGTGGAGAAGGAGAAAGGGATGAATTGGTGAAGCATAGGCAATTTTTGAGAAATGAATGAATGTACACTGTATTATACTGCAATGGTGCATATATTTCTTTACAAATGTGCTGAAACCCTTAGAATGTATAATACAAAGAGTGAACTCTAATGTAAACTATAAACTTTCATTAATGATGTGTCAGTATTGGCTCATCAATTGTAAAAAATTATGTCACTCTAATTCAAGATGTTAATAATGGAGAAAACTGAGGGAAGAGAATGTTATATGGAATCCCTGTATTTTCTGCTCATTTTTCTGTAAACTTTAAACTAAAAAGAAAAAAAAGTGTATTAATTAAATTTAAAAGCCAAACTAAAAGATTGTATTGGTGGTTTTAGTTTGAATGAGAGCTACAAATAGTGTTCTTAAGCCCTATTAAATTGCTACTATAAATACATTACCCTGCCTCCTTGAATACTATATTAACTTGCTTTTGATTAAATAATCCATATTGAGGAGAAATGAGTTAGAGTCATGTTCTAAAATTGAATTGTAGACCAAGTTATTGTGTTAGTGTGTATTCCAGGGAAACAGAATCAATAGAAGAAATTATATATACATATATATATATATAATATATATCCTATATAATATATATATATATCTTCTATTGATTCTGTATATTATACATATATTACTTGTCAATGTAGATGATATGTACATCCATTGATGATATGAGAGTCAATGGAGATGATGATGTAACTCTCAGAGGCTGAAAGCCTGAAAACCTGAGGGGCTGCTGATACATGTTCCGGAGTCCAGAGTTTAAGAACCTAGAGTTCTGATGTACAAGGGCAGGAGAATATGGAGATCTCAGCTCCGGAAAAGTGAGAGATTCTTTTTTCCTCTACCTGTTCTGTTCCTTTCCTCAACCAATTATATGGTGCTCGCCCACATTGGTGAGTGTAGGTGCTAATCTCTTCTGGAAACACCCTCATAGACACACCCAGAAATAATGGTTTACCAGCTAGCTGGCTATCCCTTAACCCAGTCAAGCTGACTTTAAAAATTAACTATCACAGTTATTAATACGATGTAATAGATATGACAATAATCCATGTACTTAAAAATATAGGTATCATTAATGATAATGGCCACTCCTGAACGCCCTAAACTCCTGTGTCATAACTTGGGCTAAGCATTTTTTCATATGCTATCTAATTTCATACTTAGTAACCTGTAAGTTGGCTATTACACACATACAGATGAGATTAAATATAGATTATTTTATTACACATGTATAGATTATATTATTTATTATACACATACAGATTAATCTCAGAAAGATTAAATAACTTGCCCAAGCTCACACAGCTAGGGAGTGCCAGTAGCTATTATTTCAACCAAGTGTGTGCTGCTTCATCATGACACCACTGACTTTCTAGCTTTTTCCAAATACCTCATATGATGAGTGAGAATCCTTTGTTATCTCAAAAATAAGAAACTAAAAGAAGGGAAAATTATTACTAAAGTTAAGAGCACAAACACACCTCCTCTTTTTCTAAAATTGTATGAATAAATGTATGTAGCAGTAGTAAAGACCAACTCAGTACAGACAATCTGTTTAAATGAGAAGCTGAGTTTACAGGTGGTGGGGTTACATTTTTTTCTGCCTCTGTATCTTGAACCCATGAATTGCTCTTGCTGCTGCTGAAAACTGAGTACTCATTCACTTACATTCATATGGTTATATTGGTATGTTCTCCAGAAATCCATGCCTCCTAGCTTCTCACTTCAAGAGCTTGGAAATGTACACAACCCCATACATCTCGAAGTAAAAACAAAAATAAAAGTCCTCTTGGTATTATTAGTTTATTATTTTTTGAAAAAAAGCCAACACAGAAAAAAACAAAATAAACAAAAAACAATAAAAATAGTATATAGTACAAACAGTAATTTGTGATGTAGAAATTTTCCTGCAAATGATTCCTAATAACAGCGATAGTGAAAACTTTTCCTATGTGGTTTGGGCACATAGCCAGAAGCAGCTCGCTGTAAGCACAGCCTATATTAAGGTTTTCTCTCTAAATTCCATACGATTTTTTCATCTTCATTCTATTCAAGTAGATTTGTCTATTTAAAAATTATTCTCTTTTTAAATAATGTTTATCTAAAAAAATCCTTGATACTGGAACGTGTAACCATTTATTCCGGCGCCAATTACCTTTATCACTTTTTGGCATGCTTTTACTTCTGTAAATACAAAATTCACTCTAGATTCGACTTGGTCTATTACTTGGATGTTTGGTTACTTGAAGTTTGTCATATGTAATCAATGCCACTCATTTTAATTAACTCAATTGAATGATCTAAAATGTTGTTTGAATCATTTTAAGTATATCATTTTTTTTTCTCTAGTTAATAAATCAGTGGGTAAACGTGGTAGTGCTCAATGACACTAGATGATAACTAAAATTGTGATGTGTTGGACTGTAAAGAGAGTAAGTGTTCCAATTAAATATATAGGAGTCCCAAAACACAGATGACAATCACTTTGATTTCCTATGGTATATTGTGAAATTGTGAGTCAAAGATCTTGAACCTCTCTGATTTCTTTTTCTTTTTTCTTTTTTTCTTTTGAGACGGAGTCTAGCTCTGTTACCCAGGCTGAAGTGCAGTGACATGATCTTGGCTCACTGCAACTTCCTTCTCCCGTGTTCTAGCAATTCTCCTGCCTCAGCCTCCTGAGTAGCTGGGATTAAAAGCAGTTGCCACCATGCCCAACTAATTTTTGTATTTTTAGTAGAGGTGGGGTTTCACCATATTGGTAAGGCTAGTCTTGAACTCCTGATCTCATGATCCACCCGCCTCGGCCTTCCAAAGTGTTGGGATTACAGGCATGAGCCACCATGCCCGGCCTCTCTGATTTCATTTTATTCCCTCATTGCCTTCAATCCTACTATATTAATTTCTAAGATGAACTACATATACAGCTTAATGAACAGGTTTCAAGTTCATTGTGTCTTCATATGCAGTAGCAAGGAACAATCAACAATAGCTTGTTCCCAAGGATAGAAAAGCTGGAAATAACTTCCATGGTGTTCTAAGGGTGCCTGGTAGTGAATATTTTTGAGGCTGTCCTTTTAGAAATAGTCTGATTGGCTTATTCATTAATTTCTGAGTTCATTAGATACAATCATGAGGTAAAGCCTATTTTGCTGCTCAGCAGTCTAGCTTTACAAAATCAAGCTATCTTCTTCCTACATCCTTGAACAAATGGAATTATCATGGCTTATGAACTGAAATTCAGTAATCCGTGTGGTGGTGATGATATTTCAAACAAAAGCTCATGATTTTTGAAAGGTAAGTCACATTTTAAAAATAAAAGCTACAAATAAATTATTTATAAGATACTTTTAAGATAGATGGATGAAAAATAAAAATTGATTCCAAAAATTTCAAATTTCAGCTTTATCTTCTATGCATTAAATTTCAAATGTGTTTTTATTTAGGTAGAGGATAAGCAAATCTGTTTTCACATGTTCATATTAAATTCATTGTATGATTTATAATTTATGACAAAAACTAAAGTTTTGATAAAGCATATACCTAAGGAAAGGAATTTTCTATGTTTTTTTGCACAGAGGATTGAGTGCTTCAGAAGCTTTTGTTGAATAATATCAAGAGTAATAAATAGTCTCCTGTTCCTATTTATAATTCTAACTTGGAAATATAGTTTACATAGTCTTTGGGTGCTTTACTCTGGCTCTGGACTATCTTTTAATATTTTCTTGGATAAACCAATTGTGACTAAAATTTCTGTACTGATTGTGACATGTGTTCTAGTCCTAGGGAAGACACCAGATTCTTGAGTGCTAGGGATGGGTAGAGAAGGCTATGAGACTCAGAGCCCATAATTTGTCTCCCTTCTAGTTGCAGACTGTGCCTGATTTGTCTACTACCTGCTGATATGCCATGATAAAATTAATCATGTCTGGTATTTTGCTTCTTCCTAAAAGGATTTCATAGACTGATGAACTAACAACTTCCACACAAGGAGGCTGACACAAACTTAATTGTTCAGTGACAGGCTTTCTCTACCCCTTCTGCTCCTAAAATGTTCATTACAATTCTTTCTAGAGATATATTTTCTATCGAATCCCCTTGATAATGAGACACTGGGGATTGATGGGGGCTAATTGATTTTATAATGTTGCAAATATTTTTCACTTTACTTAAGTATTTATCATTAATTTAATTTTACCACTACAGTGTAATGTTTCTTGCTGAACAATCATGTGATTGTGATTCTATAATAGATCAAACAACACCAAAATTCCAATATTTAAAAAAACACACACTCACACACACACACACACACACACACACACACACACACACACACATATATATATGTGGCCCTAGATTGGCATAAGAGCTCAGGAAATAATATCCAGAGAACTATCCATAAGAGAAAGAAACTTCTGAGACAAACACATAAATTTCTTGGTTAAGTGTCTTGAGTTACCAATATAAGAGAAGACGTAGGTCTCAAGTTTTAGCTTTACTAGAGATTAAAAAAAAGGCTGTTTATTATTCCCATCACATCTATTTCTCTACAAAAGAAAAATACTTTACTATAAAATTCCTTTTTAAGGCAAAATCTCAATTTATAAAGAACTAAAGCTATACTTCAGCTTTGCCATAATCAAAGAGATAATTATAGCTAAACTAGCCCATGATTTACCACAATATACTTATTTCTACTTCCAGGATTTTATAATGAAACATTTCTTTTCTAACTCAGCCACTAAAATGCTAACTTTTCACAAACTCTAGGACCAACTAACATTTCAAAAGACATAATTTATATTTAATAAACAATAATGCATAAATGCATGTCTTATATCACCTTAATTATTCCCAATATGGCTGGAATCTCCTTTAACCACTAATTCCTAGAACCAGTTGCCTCCTATCCATGACGAATTTTAAATTAAAAGTATAGTAATAACCTAGAAGGCAAAGCAGTAAGGTAGAGAAAAAAATAGATCTGTGGCTCAGGTACATGTGAATGTAAAGTGTTGTTTTTATATTGCTAGCTGTATGCTGTAGGGCAAATTTCTTAGCTTTTCTGACTTTTTCTGACTAGCAATATCCTTAAATGTAAAATGCCATGTGTTACGTATTTGTAGATATAATTTGTATAATGTGACTATTTGGTACTAGGTCTAAAAAATGTAATTTGTAGAAAAACTACAGATGCAAAAGCATTGGAAAGGCAGAGACATCAAGAAAAGCCCCCAATTATGACCTGAAGTCAAAGAAACACAAGCTTAGTAAAGTTATTTGGACATTCTCCACCAAGAAACTGAAAATGAGTTTTCCTGATGTCATACCCCCAAAATGAATTCTAGAAGAAGAATATCACATTCCTCCAAGACCCTTGAGTGTTCACTCCAACAAAGAAGTCTGGAGCAAAAGGCAGAAGCGGTGTGAAAAACAAAAATCTTTGTTTTTTCAGCCAAAACAAAACAAAGCAAAACAAAACCTTACTTCCGATTTTCAAAATGTAAATTTTGGATTATTAACAAAATAGGACTTCTGGTCCTAATTTATCATGCCAGAAAAAAGAAATCAAAATTGAAAACTACATGGATTTAATAAACTTAAGTCAATCCGATGCTGATGATTTTATTTTCAAAATGCTTTTGCTAAGGAGAAGTAGATAATATAAACAATTTATTTTGTGAAACAGATAATATAAACAATTGATGTTTAAAGAAAACCACATATACTTCCTTGAGTGTAAGGTGTTCAAGTGTCCTAATCCATGACTGTTCCTATGGGCCAGGCTTGTATACTATTTAATAAGAGCACTATCTGAGGGTTCATCTTTGTTATAGTACCCAACATGGGAATATTCTTTCCACATTTGTAATATTACAACATGTAACATGGTGAACCAGTTGCTTCAGCTTTGAAGTTTCCATGCTTGCAAATTTAAAGAATGCAAGCTTTAGCAATATTAGCATACAGAGAGGAGGGATGGAAGGAGAGAAGAAACATTCAAATGTCTGTAAAAAATCGTTGATGGAAATAAAAGGACTTAGGTGGAGAGTCCTTTATTAATTTGCAAACATAATGTGATAGCTTTTGTAAAACCAGATTGAAAAATAGGCAAAATTTCAACTCTGGAGGAAAAAAGATTGGCATAACTATGAGATGAATAAATGTTTTAAAGAGAAGAAAGAATAAGCTGGCTCTATGAGATGAAAAAAATTTGGCTCCCTTGAAATCAGAGAATTGGTTAATTTCTAACAAAACAAAACAATAAAAAAAACAACAAATAACCTAGTAGAAAGTGGCTGGAATGGAAAGCAAACCTTTTTCATGACTCTGATTTTATGTAGACTTCATAGTATACAATTTAATTTTAATCTCAAGTATCAATTAATTATATCCTCATTTTTCTTCAGTCTATTTAAGATTGACATTTAGCATTTAAAGATAGATATCCTATGAAAATCTTACATAATCATCGGTGGGAAGGCTTCAAAATGCTTGTCAGCTTAATTTGAACAAATACTGCAATATGCTTTATGAAGTTTTACCCAAAGAAGTATGAGCACGGTGGCCCACTCCTGTAATCCCAGCGCTTTGGGAGGCCAAGCCAGGCAGATCACCTAGGTCAGGAGTTTGAGCCCAGTCTGACCAATACGGTGAAATCTCGTCTCTACTAAAAACACACAAACTGCCTCAGTGTGGTGGTGTGTGTCTGTAGTCCCAGCTACTCAAGAGGCTGAGGCAGGAAAACTGTTTGAACCCGGGAGGCGGAGGTTGCCGTGAGCTGAGATATCAACACTGCACTCCAGCCTGGGTGAGAGAGCAAGACCCAGTCTCTCAAAAAAAAAAAAAAAAAAAAAGAATTACAAACTCCTCATATTTACATTGCAGAACTTAAAATCTAATTGGGAAGTTGAGCTTCTTTTTTTCTTCTTTGACTGACAAACTGTAGGAGTTGAGTAAAATAGGTTTTTTCTATGTTATGCTAATGTATTTTTGAGTTTATTTTAAATAAAAAATTTATAAGCATGAAAAATAGTATTTGTATAAAGGGAACCAGGAAGGTTTTAATATCTATAGGACTATTAATACTAGTAGACAGGTATTCTAAGATTTAACTCAACGTGATGCCGTTCTCTGTTTTGATCAGTGCTATGTTTACATTGAATAAGAAAAAAAAACACCTATAGGATACTTTATCTGGACCTTTTGCACATGTCCGAAGTATTTGAAAAAGCAGTTTTTTTCTTCATTAACTGAAATTTACTTAATATAGAATAGTCATAGTATTTTAAAAACTACTGGGTGAAACTAGCAAGGTTTGCAAGGGCTGTATTGCCTGCTGAGATAAGCGGGACACCGACCTATGCTGGTACCCAAGGAACATGCTGAAATCTCTCCAAGCCATCAAACACGGCATCCAGGCCATTAGGAGACACACACATATTTTAAAGTTTTGTTTTGTATTTCCAGGAAAGATTATGAGCAGCAAGATGTTTCGGGTAAAGTGTGAGCCAAAGTATTGGTGTGTTAGTTGGGAGTGCTAAGAGAAACTTTCTTTGGTTCCTTGTTCCCCTCTCAGCTTAGATTTTACTTTCAGTCATTGTTATTTATTTCTTATTTATTTATGTTGGAAGAGAGAGCAATTCTATGCACTGCCTTGGAAGCCAGAAGGAACAGCTGGTGTTTTCTGTTCTTGAAAGGGGTGCCAAGGATAGAAATACGTGGGTAACTGGCGGTGTGAAAGGCTTTCAGATCTGTCTCAGCAGCTGCCGGGGCAATGGGCATAGTACAAACATGCAAAACGTTGCTCTTCACTGCCAAAGCTTCCCGTACTTTTGGCAACATGTTCCCACAACTCTGAATGTTGCATGGTTGCCGTCAAGGTGCCAGGGCTGTGTGGGTCAATGTGTAGAAAGATACTGGATCTTTCCTTCCATGGAATACTTGCCAAAGGAAAACAAGGGGAAGGTGTTGCCATCTCTGTTTCACTGACTTCATATATGCCCATTAATTTGATTTTTTTGCTTATGGTCAACTATATTCTAAAAAATCTATTGGTGATTTTGAGAGTTCAGTGATTCTTTAGAAAATATGATTTGAAGGGAAGTTAAATCCATAGGTACAAGATTTACCAGATGGCTCAGTTGTTTATAAGGAATTTCAGGTGGACAGTTACTGTTTTTTATTTATCTGCAAGAAAACTTCAGAAATAAATGCCAGAAGTTTAAAAAGACCTCAAATAGGAGAATATGAATGACTTCATGGATCAACTTACCAAGAACTCTACATTTCTACATTTGTAAATGCTGTTTTAGAAATAAAATATTAAACCTGAATAGATGAGGGGGATTTAGTTTCCCAAAGTGATAACTGCTTTAAATGAATACTTTAAATTATCTAATACTTTAAGTGAAAAATAACATTAATTGACCAAATATATCTGGAACCTTCATAACAAGTATTTGTGCTTTGAGCTAAATGAACACTTAGTAGAAGCCTTCTTGAAGGATCAGTTCTCTAATGGGCTTTCCCTCACTTTTCTCAGTCTATTCTTGTTGAATAGATTGGAAGACTGAATAATAGATTGTAATAAACATTTCTTATCCCTTTAAACTTGAATAGGCCATATTTTTATAAGTGCATTATATAATGTGTTGAGAGTACTTTATATTAAACGAAAATGATAGTACCTTAACTTTCAGCAGCACACCATTTAGGAAAATATGAATGATGGAATTATTTTAAAAGTTACAGTATATAATGAGAGCCCCAGAGTCAATATAGCCCATGCTTATGTTTATATAGTTCTGTTTTTTTAAGAATATTCTTGTTCACACTGATATACTACAGGTTACTTAAGAAATCTCTAAATATATAACTTGTGTTTGTTTTACTGCATTTTAAGTCAATTTATGGTAGAATTTTAAATTAACTTTTTCTGAATCAATTGAACTGGTACTTAGTGAAATAATGAAGTATGGTGAGCAGGCAGTCAACTGAACTTTAATCTTACAGAACCTCCTATGGAGACTTTTCATATAGATAAAATAAGTTATTTTTCTAAGGTCATTATATATGAACATTACAGATATTATTGCTATTTCCTGTAAGAATATAGGGAAATTTCTTTGCCACTAAATCTAAAATTGTTTTAGCAGATTCTATCTATTTATGTCTTTACAGCATTAGAAACCTTAGGAAAGTACATACATACTTACCTGGCAGGAAACATACACTATTGGTGAGAGCTACCCATAGATTTTAATGGTATTCATATTTCGCATGTTAAGTATATGGTGGGTTAAAAATATTATTTTCTATATCCTTGACATGCCATAAATAATTCATAAAATTATTTTTATAATTTTTTAGTCTCTCATTTGATTTGACTACATTCATGGTAAAGAAACAAAAAAGTTAGACTAGATCATGAGCAAGTATAATGGACAATTATAATCAGCATAAATAATCTGTATCTCAGCTTTTTATAAAATTAATGCTTCTACTAAAGTATATATTCTTCTAACTTTTCACAGATTTTTTTCTTCTTTATTGTGTCTTTCTCTAGATAATTTTCATTTGATAAAAACTCAGATTAAAAAAGTGTTTCCTTAAAGTTTCTGGCTTACTGTAATATATATATATATATTGAATTGATCAATATATGTGTTTTCCTTATATCAACCACAAGATTAGGCTTCTACATTTAAATTTATTTGCAAAATATATACATAAATTAATAAAAAGGGGTTAAATTATACCAAAAATATAAGCATCCAAAAGGTTTTATGATATTTGACAACAAAAATAACTGTTTTAACTATGGACCAAAGTTTAAATTATTGCTATTCTAAAATATGTAATTACTAAATCTTGAAAGATAGAGATTATTTTTACATTTGTGACCTATATGATATAGTGAATATTAAACAACTTTTAGTGTTATATCAATAATGCATATTATTTAGTTATTATTGAATATTATCTATAATTAAAAATAAAAGCAGAAAAATTAATTTAGTATGAACTACATAATAATGCTTTATAAAATCATAACTATTTTATTAATATTTGATTTCTTTGTTATATCCTACAATAGCAAAAAAATCAAATCAAAGGTAGGAACTACCCATTTAAAGGTGACAATTCTTAAATTTATTTTCTCCTCTTTGGAATAAGCTAGTTTAAAAAAAGAGTACTTTCCTTATTTCAAAAAGTAATTTGTAAATAGTGTCAATGTCATTTTCACTGTCAATTCTGACCTGATATGAGCCTGCACTAGCATACACTCAAGTCTGCACCGTTATAGGGAAGATATACTAACATAAAGGAGGATGTGAAACCCTGTAATAAGGCATTTTCTACAAAGTGGTCATCTGATTGTTTGGCTTTGATCAATTTTTGTATTTCCTGACTCAGTATACATTTTAAAAACTAAACATCTTTTCTCAAGAAATTAAAAGTCTTATGACATTATCAAAAGGAGCATATTTTTAGAAACTCTTGCATAACAAATTTAACAGGAATTTTCAAAGCACTGCTTTATTTGCCACATGATATAAAGCAAACATTTGGCTGCTTTACACCAAGAAAAATGAAGTGTTATTTTTATTGATCAAAGCTCATATTAATACACATACGTAAAATAACAAAGACTATGTAATATATTCATTTTATTTGAATACAAACGTAGGAAATCATGATCCAAAATTTAGACTAAGGTTTGAACAAGTTCGTAGAAGTTGGTTTATGATAGGACTATTGGGACAAACATAACAACAGTAGATATTGGTACTTTATCACTGTTAGAAATCAGAATAATTTAAAAAATACTTAAAAATTGTGAAAAGAGAGCAGCGGATGCAATGGCTCATGCCTGTAATCCCGAGGTGGGTGGATCACTTGAGGTCAGGAGTTCAAGACCAGCCTGGCCAACATGGCAAAACCCTGTCTCTACTAACAATACAAAAAATAGCAGAGTGTGGTGTCCCGTACCTGTAATCACAGCTACTTGGGAGGCTGAGGTCCGAGAATCACTTGAATTCAGGAGGTAGAGGTTGCAGTCAGTCGAGGTTGCACCACTGCACTTCAGCCTGGGCAACAGAGCGAGACTCCATCTCAAAAAAAATTGTGAAAAGATAAATATGTATATATTCTGTGAAAAGATATATATGTATAAAAGATACATAAAAGATGTATTTTACATAGTTGATGTCTTGTAGGTTCAGTTATCTGTAAGCAGATGTTGAAAGTTTGGGGAGCAAGATGCTCAACAGAGATTAACAATTGTGACCAGAAAGAAAGGAAGCAGGATGGACAAAAGTGGTTGTCAAGGCCTGCAAAGTTTTGGCCACCCCAGTGGGAGTTCTGGAGTGGGCGTGGTATTTTAGTATCATGTTAGTCATGCTTTCATTCCAATGCCACCCTGGATGGAACTGACCTCTAGCCAGCTGAATCTCTGCAGTGAAGGCAAATCTGAAACAGTGAACAGAAAGTCCTTTCAATCAATTTTCATTATATATTTTTGATGCAAGAGTACTAGAGTGATCTATGCCAAGCTCCTCTGATTTTAAAAAAGTATATAAATAAGTAATGAAAACATCTAAGGGCTATTAAGGCATTATTTCAGGGTTGTCAACATTGCTCTTTTTTCTTTTTTAAAAATAATACCAAAGTACTGTTCACATCTTACAATATTCTTTTAAAAATGGAATCTATTTTCCAGGACAGTTTTAAGTTCACAGCAAAATTACATAGCTAGTCCTCAGAGTTCCCGTGCACTCCCTAGCCCTCTCTGCCCTGCCCTCCCTGCTATCAGCATTTCACACCACAGTGGTACATTTGTTATCATCAGTGAACCTATGATAATACACCATTATCACCCAAGGTCCATAGTCTACATTAGGATTCACTCTTGGTGTTGTGTATTCTACAGATGTTGACAAACATATAATGACATGTACTCACCAATATATAGCATTACGTAGAATAATCTCACCACCCTAAAAATTCTTAGTGCTCCTTCTATTCATCCCTCCTGACCCCCAAACTCCTGGCAACCACTGATCTTTTCACTGTCTTCATAGTTTTGCTTTTTCCAGAAGGCCATATAGTTAGAATCATACAATATGTTTTTATAGAAGCTTTTTTAGATTGGCCTCTTTCCTTTAGTTATATGCATTTAAGATTACTCCATGTCTTTTCATGGTTCGATAGCTCATTTCTCTTTAGCACTGAATAATATTCCATTGCCTGGATGTACCATAGTTTTGTCACCTACTGA
The DNA here is from genome assembly GCA_004027715.1 of Plecturocebus donacophilus. Taxonomy (NCBI): domain Eukaryota; kingdom Metazoa; phylum Chordata; class Mammalia; order Primates; family Pitheciidae; genus Plecturocebus; species Plecturocebus donacophilus. The sequence goes on from PVKP010030534.1 coordinate 15,123, forward strand.
GGATATCTTGGTTTCTTCCAAGTTTTGGCAATTATGAACAAAGCTGCTGCAAACATCTGTCTTTAGTCTCTTATGTGGATGTAAGTTTTAGCTCACTGTGTAAATACAAAGGAGCATGATTGCTGGATTGTATGGTAAGAGTATGTTCAGTTTTTTTTACAAACAGCCAAACTGTCTTTTGAAGTGGTTGTTTTATTTTACATATCCACCAGCAATGAATAAAAATTCTTTTTGGTGACATCCTCATCAGTAGTGTTGTCAATATTTTGGATTTTGGCCATTCTAATAGGTGTAAAGTAGATATCAGTTGTTTTTGATATTCAATTCCGTGATGACATATGATATTGAGCAAATTATACCCTGTTTACTACGGTGTTTGTTCAGATCTTTTGCCCATTTTAAAATCATGCTGTCTGTCTTCTTACTGTTGAATTTTAAGTGTCTATTGTATACTTTGGATACTTCAGCAGATTTGGTTTTTGCAAATAATTCATCCTGATCTGTGGCTTGTTTTGTGGATTTATGATGATGTCTTGAATTTTCATGACATCTAGCTTATCAATTATTTCTTTCATGGATTGTGCCTTTCGTGATGGATTTAAAAAGTCATTACTATATTAAAGGCCATCTAGATTTTCTCTTATGCTATGTTCTAGTAGTATTATAGTTTTGTAAAATGTCTAGTATATCCAACACAATATTGAAGGAGAAGAACAATGTCAAAGAACTGAACACCACTAGAATTCAAGACTTCCTATAAAGCTATGTTAATCAAGACAGTGTTGTATTGGCAAAGAACAGACAAATATAATAGATCAGGATAAAGAAGCTAGAGAGCTCAGAAATAGATCTACATACATATAGTCACCTGGTCTTTTATTTATTTATTTTTTGAATCAGGGTCTTGCTTTGTCCCCCAGCCTGGGGATTCAATTACAGCTCACTGCTGCCGTAAACTCCTGGGCTAAAGCAAGTAGCTAGGACTATAGGCATGCACTACCATGCCCAGATAATTTGTAATGTATTTTTTTTTATTTGTAGAAACAAAGTTTCACTATGTTGCCCAGGCTGATCTCAACTCCTGATCTCAGGCAATCCTCCTGCCTTGGCCCACCAAAATATTGTGGTTACAGATGTGAGCCATTACACCCGTCAGATGATCTTTGACAATGGAGCAAAGGCAATACAATGGGGAAAAGATAATCTTTTCAACAAATGGTGTTGAAACAACTAGACATTCACATAGAAAAAAGATAAATGCAGACACAGACCTTATACCCTTCATAGAAATATAACTCAAAATGGGCCATATACCTAAATTAAAATGCAATTATCATAAAGATAACATTAACTTCTTTAAACATGCTTGGCAGTTTTTCTCTGACTCTTTGGCTCCCGTTTCCCAATTTTGAAAATATTTATTATAAAATTTTGAATATCTTGTTCTTAAATATTCGATAGAACTCTCAGGAACATTATTTGAGTTTTATCTTTCACTTTGGCAAATATTTAAAAAATTCTTTGATTTCTTTACTGCTTACCTTCATCAGCCTTTCCCTTATCCCCTTTGGTCAGTATTAGTAAGTTGTATTTTTTTAGTAAGTTCATATTTTTCTAGATTTTCAATTTTATTTACACTAATTTGTTCACAATTCTCTCATCTTTTAAAAAACTCACTGTATCTACAATTGTCATATGCTTGTTTCTATTAATATTTATTCATGCTTTCTTTTCTCTCTTTTGTTACTAACCTTGAAAAAGTGATTTTGTTTTATTTTATGTATTAGCTTGGGTCCTATCAGAAGCAGATAACAAGATGAAATTAAATGTGCAAGGGTTTAACTAAGAGACATGCTTGTGTAGAAAATATAGCAAGGAAGCCGGTGAAGAACTGAGAGAGCTGTCAGACCATAGGCAAATCTCATCCTAAAAAAGGGAGAAAAGAAGAAACGGTCAGATAAATGTATTCTTCACTGCTGTCTGTTCTCAAGAAGATACGGCAAGGCCTTTGGGGAGTCCTTGAGCTAAAGTCAGACATGCGAACAGTCACGTATCTGCCAGGATCAGGCTTGCATTATTATCTTGATGTGACTGGGAGAAACTCATGCGCATCTTGGTCTTAGTGCAAGCATGAGTGGAATTTACAGCAAACATGACAGTTACTGTTGGTCAATTATGTTCCCTTCATGTGGAGGTCTGTGAAGTGCATTCTCACAGCCACTGCAATTCATCTGTCAAAGAACAGTTTTCCAGTCTGTGCATTCTATTTTATCTTTATGTTCAATTTCATCGGTTTCTTCTCTAAATTTTATTATTTCTTCTTTTTGTAATATAAACACTTAGAGCTTTCTTCTAAAGTATCATTTTAGCTGCTTTCTACAAGTTTTTATGCATAATGCTTTCATTATCATTTAATTTTAAGAATTCTGTAGTTTTCATTGTGATTTCTCCTATGACCATGAACTATTTGGAGATTTACTTCTAATTTCACCACTTTTTAAAAAGTTATTATTTGGTTTAGAAGTTGACATATGACTTCAAGTGACTTGCACACATATTTTCAGGATCTTTGTTTTGTCAAATACTGAGTCCTTGATAACTCTGAAGTCTAATTTTTGTTATCTCAAACTGGTGATACTGCTGATTCTTTCATCTTCACTTTTGTGCCCTTAGCTCAGATAGACAGATGTATGTGATTTTCAAAAGGAAAAACACAAGCAGAATTCAATTCTTACATCAATGTACCCTTCTCTCTTTTCTTGGCCTCTTAATTCTGGTTGTTATAGTTGTTTCTTAATAATTTTTAAAGACCTATATATGTGTATGTGTATGTATATTTGTATGTTTGATGTATATGTTGCATACATTTCATATAATACATAAATGCGATAATACAGATGTATAACACACAAGTATATGTTTAAATATTCCTATAAATGTAAATATAGATTTACATTATCTACATATAATACAAATATAACACTGCATATACTTTATGTGTATATATATATATATATATATATAGCCAAATTTCAATTAAATTTGGCAAATCAATTTCACAGTTTTATCATTTTCCTCCTTTTTATTTTAACATGTTTGTCATTCTTATGGCTTTTATAGCCGATATATGATTGGATTTGTCCAGAGGGTTACCGCTTTCTTATTCAACATTTTTTTCTTGTATATCAGAACTTATTTTACATCATTTTCTTACTCATTGAAAAACATATTTTTATTCTATTGCTTTTCATTTCTGTTTTTGGTGTTGAAAACTATGCAGTTAACTTTAGGCAATTTATCTTTTGCCTCTGCCCACCATTAATATCTTCTCTTTGTCTTTGGTGTGTAGTTTTGAAACTATATGTCTGGATGTGTATTTATTTTTTATTGATCCTTTTTCATAATTTGTATTTGTTTAGTTTGTGTACTTATGTCTGCCATCAACACAAAACATTGAATCATTACCTCTACCCTATTTCCTTTCCCTCATTTGTTAGATCTTCTCCCCTATCTTTTGAGTTTTGGAGGCCCTCCTTCCTATTTCTGATGGTTTGATTTTGGGGATATATTCTGGACAATATTTTCAATTCTCACCGTTCACTAGTTTTCTCATGAGCTGTTTCAAATATTTTCTTATTTTTTAATTTCTAATTGAAGTATCTATATACATTTATTTTTAAATCCTTGTTTAGTTTCATAATTTAAAAACTCATTTATACTTTGATTACCTTATTTATAGACTTCTTTTACATTGCATATCTCAAACTTCTGATTCTTACCTAATTTGGGCCTAAAATATTAGCTACCCTACTGGGAAACAGAAAACTCTTCTATTTCAACCATGTGAAATTAACTGGCCCTTTGCTTGAGCACCAGGCAGAACAGTATAAATAGGAAACCATATTTCACTAGCAACCCTTAAAGATTTTCTTTGCTAATAAATATGTTGTTGTAATTAATAGTATGTGAAAGTAATTGCAAAATGTTAAGTGAAAAAGAAGACTATAAAGTAATATGCAGATTATAATGAACATTTTTTGTAGATATCTATGTGTGTGTGAATACATATATACACAAACATAAATGCATATATCTACATGTATATGAATACATATGTATTACATCTCTATATTCATATACATAATACATGTATACATACATATACATATATCTGTGTGGGTATATATGTGTGTGTGTATATATACACACACACATATATATATATCAAAGGAGAGAGAATGACTTTCTTTGTATAATACCAAAGATACATCTTGCTGTAATGGAATTAAAGATGACTTTTATTTTATATAGATTTATAAATAATTTTATATTTTTCTCTAATAAATAGGTATTATATTTTTATTTGAGAAAAATAAATAATTTCTTAATTATATAAATTTTTTAGTAAAATCTTTGTGATTTTTTGAAATAATGTCAGAAGAATGGATACTGTGTTTCTGTGCTGCCTGCCAGGGAAGCATTTATCTTCCCTAGTCAAATGGCGATAATATGGGAGAAGCGTACTGAAAGCACTGGAGGATGCATTTTTCTGTTTAATATAATAAGCTAATAAATTATCCTATTTGCATAGTGATTTGAGGAAGATAAAAATGATCTCTAAGCTTAAGGAGTTTATTTTCTAGTGACAAGAGACGTATCAAAGGTTAAATCGAACAAAAGACTATGCCAATGCTAGGTTTGTTGTTTAGATGTGAGGTGAGCCAGATTCTCTCCTACACCTGCTACAACTAATAACTATAAGTCAATCAGTGGACTTGCTTTGTGTAGTCTCCCTAATTTGTCAATGCCATTTCTGCTGTACCTAATGTGTAATGGTGCTGTGATGATCAAACTTGGCCACACACAAAATAATGCCTTGAAAAAATCAAAGTTGTTTATCTTAAGTGATGTATTACTAACATTGTTTTGGAAAAGAAATGAGTTCAGTTAAATGTTGCTTTATTTCTCAGATAGCAAACCCGAGGCCTCATGGAGGCCTCATGGCTCAATGAGATTACTCTTTTTAAGTAACCTCATAAATAAATGTGGAAAAGATAATAGGCAACTAGTAGGTAGTCTGTTCTCTGTTCATAAACTAAAAATTTAGTTTTCAGCAACTCCCCTTTTAACAATTATGAGGGAGATTGGAGAAGATTAAAGGATCAGCATAATTACTATGAAAACAGTATTTCTACTATCTAAAACCACACATGCCTTGGTAGGGTTTTGGTTTGGCACAAAGTTGTACAATACCACAGCTCATGCCTCTTGAGAGAAAAAGGTTAACAGTTTCTCACTTTTTTTCTTTAATTTCACTTTCGTTGGTATATTTACAATGGTTTAAAAGGAGGTACTCACAGACACTGATTAGTAGAAAAGGATACAAAATTCGGCAATGAGAAAGGGCTATAAACAAATTTGGTTGACAAGTACTTAATATGTTGCTTGAGTTGGCATGAGAAAGGGCATCATAAGAAGCATGGTGTTTTGCTGAATCCAGAAGTATTTCCTTACAGCTATGGGTAACCAATATATATTTGACAATATTTTTGTTTACTTAGTAAGTACTATATGCTGACCTACGCATTTGTGTTGCTATGCAAGTGAATGTAAATACAAACCCTCCGTCAAGATCTTACATGCCAGAAGAAACAAAAGTTACACAAGTTAACAATTATATTACGAAACAGAAATTGGCAAGCACCCAAATTTAGAACTTATTTTTTATATAAAAGGAGAGAATAAAAGCATTATATCTATTATTTGCAGTTGGGAATGACTGCGCAGATGAGATAGCATTTAAGTAGAACCTTAAACCTTAAAATATACAAAGTGTATAGGTTCGCATGATATAGAAACATAGAACAAGGCATTCATGATTGAGAACAGTAGATAATTAAAAAAGAAGAAAATGGAGGATGGACCCTGGTAACATGTGTAATATTTTTGAAAAGGACAGAGATAAGAGAGATAAAAAACTTAAGGAAGGCATGTGCTAAATCACCATAGGCATTGAATATTAAGTTAAAAATTAAACTTTTCATTCCATTTGCAAAAAGAGCCTATAGAAGATATAAAGGATTATAATCTGACATCGTGTAAAACTTGCTTTGGATTGAAGAGCAGTTGTAATCAGAGTGACCCATCGGAAGGTTTTGTTTCACAGTCCAAATCACAGATAACAAAGTTGGAAAGCAGGATGGGGCAGTGGGAGTGATGAGAAGAGGCAAAGCCCAAACATCACAGAGGAACAGCTAGGCGGCTGCGTAGTTTGCATTACACAGGGCCTTTTTCTATGCATTTTCAGTATCAATTCTGTCCCGCATTTGATTATGTTTTCTCATTCTTCTGTTCTCCTTTCTGTTCTTTATTCTTTGGTACTTTTATCTTACAGGGATATGCATATTTTCTTTGAAAAAATAATTTTAAAAAGCAGAAAGATATTAAACATCTATAGTCCTATCACACAGACTAATCTTCCAAAACTGGATTTTACTTTTCATCTCCTTAAAATAAATAAGTACAAAATAAAACTTAAGATGTTCCAATACACCATCCTCCTAGTCAAAATTGCTATAGTGAATTTGATGTAATTCATGTATCTATATATCTCCATGTTTGATATTTCCTATGTACATTTACATTATACATGAAAAAAAAATCACATCTTGCTTTTCACTCAACATTCAACAACAAACTGAATTATGAAAACAATGCCAAGATTTTTAGTCTTAAAGGCTTGAGAGGGTAGTATAATCAGTAGAAACAAATGGTGAAAAAAGGAGAGGAGAGGACCTGGTTTGGAGAATAAATTGTGCTAAAATTTTTTGAGATCTGTTTAAATTGATGTGCTGGCAAGATATCCTATCTTGGGCCTATTAGGCAGTTTGAAATGTAAAACTTGATTTGCAGAAATGTATCTGAACTTGATGGAAGTTATTCTCAGTAACACTGATGTTGAAATCATTTAAGAGTTTGTATTTTAAGACTACCTCCTTAAACTTCAAAGTGCTCCAAGCTCCTCTGCTCATACTCTCATTTCCTAGACTTATAACTGAAGAAAAAAAATTAAAGTATGTAAATCACCTTGATAGATATAGGCCAGTTTTATATGTTTTAATAGAAATTAGAGTCTCATTGAGATTTAAATGTTTAAATTTCTCTGTTCAGAAAGTTTAGAGAACTTGTCATTTTTATATGTGTTACCAACGTAAGAATAAACAGTTGCTCTACAATATATATTAAAAACAAATTATGTCTTCAAAATAGATAATAGGCACTGCTTTCTTTTGAGAGCCGATTTGTTTTAAATGTATGTTTTTAACAGCACAGTTTCTCTTCTTTTTTGCATACATGTAATTTGTTTTCACTTTGTAGTTTTATATTAACTTTCAATTAAAATTTTATTCCCAACTGGGCACATCGTTTTATTTAAGTTACTTATTCAACACATATTGAAGTGTGTGCATGAGAGGCCCTTTCCAAATAATTAGAAAGTGTCTTTAGTTTAACCCAGATCAAGTCCTTATATTTTAAGACTCATGTGAATAGGCTGCCTGGCAATTACCTGAAATCTGTCCCTGAGCTTTTGACATTAAACAATTAAGCTTTATTTCTTGACTTTCAATTAGTATAGGCACTATCCCACTCCATATTTGATAAGTTGATTAATGAATCACCAGAACAATTTCAATCCTGTCAAAATAATGGAGAATTCATGATATTTGCTCTAACTAACTGAATTTAAAATGCTAATTTAGAATCAGAGCCAAAGTCTGGTACTGGGGATCATAAAGAAAGATGTGGAGTGGGAGAAAAAGGGGTAGGTGTTTCCAGAAAGGTGCTAGAGGTAGTGCTGGGAGGAATGTTACATGTGGGCAATCCCAGAGACCTTGGATATTGAATGCAATTGTTTTCAGTTTCACTTTAAGGTTATACAATATTTTTGATTATTGAAATGCTACCAAAACAAAGAATCAGAAATGTCTTCTGCAGTTCTTCCAAATGGAAAGAACTGTTTTAATGATTTTGTTTGGACATCGGATAATGCCTCCCATTTCTCTAGGAACCAATTATTCCTGCTGAAACATTTGTCTGCTGTCATGTAGACATGAGTTAGGTGACAGAAATCACAGAATTTCAAAAGATTAGCCTAGACAGGCAAAAAATCTTTAAAGAGCCTTGGGAACAAACATAGAAACAATCCGCATAAAAAAATTGAACCAACAACGAAAAATTCCTTTTTTGATGTTTTACAGAGGCAAATAAAATGTGAAAAGAATATCGCACAAAGTAAATTTATTTTGTACTTGTATGAAACTACTATAAGATTACCTATTGTGTGAGGTGAAAGGTGAAAGGTTTCTATCTTACATAAGGACTTAATGTAGCACATGTGTCCTAGAGTCAGATCTATAGATACCACATAGGATAGGATAGAGTAACATTAACTATTTGTGAGATAAATGAAGTTTTGGAGCATAAACATCAGAAGTAGTTGCTACCTAGTTCCCTAGACTTAAAATATTTAAAACATTAATGAGTGTAAAAGACAATTTCAAAGCATTCTAAAATTACTGTGGCTAGGACCTCTCTTTGTGCCTTAGGAAAGTAGGAAGATCAAGCTTGTAGCCTTGTCAATACACCATCCTTAGCCAACCTTTGTCTCCCACTCAAATATTTTGAAGAAACCCTCTAGATCCCAGATCTGTTGTAAACTAGACTTTCAAAGTGCTACCATTCACAACTCTTGCCTTTCCAATTTTTAGACATTCAAATATTTTAGTTAAATGGAAACTACTCACCCTTTAACTTTTTCTCTGAACACATTTTGGCTGGGCTAGTTTTCTTTTATGCATCAGATGACTCCCAGCTTCTTGTCATATTCCCTGAACTCTCATGTCTTCCATGATGAGTCTGTCTACCATTTTCTCTGCTGCAAAGGAGAGTGCTTCTTATAATAAATGAGTAAATTCTCTATACCTCACCTTCTGCCCCAGGAAAACATTTCTTTTCCAAAAATACTCTTCCCATCAGCTATTCTGTCACATTTCCCTGTATGGAATCTGTAATCTTTCCAAAAATTACACTTTTCCCAGAGCCTGACCCTCCCCGAGGCTTTCCAGAAAAGAAGACCAATGAGCCTACTCCTGTTTGCCAGTTCCAGATAACTGTTCTGTCTTCTTCATTTTTTAATTCACAAAATAAGAAGGTTTAATGGGCTCACACTTTGCAGGCTGTTCAAGAAACCTGATACCAGGCATCTGCTCAGCGCCTGGGTAAGGCCTCAGAGAGCTTACAGTCATCGTGGAAGGCACAGGGGGAGCCTGTGCAAGGTGTGGGGCCACACACTTTTATACAGCCAGATCTGAGAACTCACTCACGGTGGCAAGGACAGCACTCAGTCATGAGAGATCTGCCCCTATGACCCAAACACCTCCCACCGGGCCCCACGCCCAACTGTTCTGCCTTCTTGATTACTCAAAAGATTTCCTACTTTGAAGTGTCTGGTTACATTACAGAGTCAGACTCTACAGTTTAGAGCTTTCTCCGCATCTGCCTCATCATTTTTCCTGACTTTGGAAGACCTCTCTAGTTCTCTAGATAAATATAGCAATCAGGTCTCCATTTTTTCCTTCTTCCTTACTGTCTGTATGTATGTCATCCACACTGATGGCAGACTGTCCACGTTAATGTCCAAGTTCTTGGACTAGAATTACTATGTTTTATTTTTTTGTAAAAAAAGCCCAGATGCCAAGATTTAATTTTATACCTCCTATTAACACATGTTAATAAGACCGCTTTAAAAAAATGATCAAAGCCATAGATTCTCATTGCCACATGTAGTTTCTTAGTACATTTACAATTATGCCATGCTAAGCAGCTTCAGTTAACTACTTTTCAGCTATTCTTTTATTTATTTCTTGTTTTCTCCCAATTGATTCTCCAGAGTAACTGTTTCAAATATTTTCTTAGAATATTTTAGTGAGGCATCAGAGGCCCTGGGTCCTACATCTTTCTTACTCTTTCTTCATAGAATAATCTTCTGATGATTGAATTCACACTGCCTAATTTACCAGATTTTCATCAGCCTCAACAATCAGAACCCCCTCTACAACATCTCACAATATTTGTGTATCATTTCCTCATCTTCTATCCTCTCTCCATAAAAAAGTTGATACTCCTCTGCCTTCTAAGGCTAAGGTCCTGTCTATATGACCTCTGTTCTCCTTTTATCAACCTGTCTGTCTTTGAGTTCAATTTCTGTGATGTTTTTCAGGATAGACATGGTGTAGGTGTGAAGATCATGAACTCTGGTATCAGGCGATCTGAATTCAAATTCTCACACTGCCACTTAGTAACTAGGGGAACAGTTATGTATCTTTTCTATATGAACATGTATATAATCTTTATATATGCTGGTTTTCTTATCTATAAAAGGGAAATGATTAAGATGATATTTCTCTCAATGTGCTGTTATGAGGAATAAATGGGATAATATATATGAAGTGTTTATATATGTGATGAGCACAGTGTTTTCTATATTTTTTCCTATTTTCTGCTGGTCCAATTTTGTACATTGCCAGCTCCTTTACTACTACCTATTAAAATAATCAGATTACTCATATTTTAAAATAAAATTTCCCATAACTGACCAATAAAATTGAAATAAAATGAATTATAATAAAATATCTGGATTAACTATACTAGAGCTTTTCCATTTTTGGATTTAGCATCACATATGTAGAACATTATGTTTTCAGATTGATATACAGAAGTTACTGTGTTAAAAATATGTATATTTAATCAATGGCATGACTGCCTTATTTAATCTAAATACTAATAATGGGTAGAAATATGTTGTAAAGTCTCCCTCTTGATATTTTATGTTAAGATACTAATAAAGACCATTTCCATATATTTAATGTAATGAGAAACATTTCTATATGATTTTTTTAAATGTCTTTCATTCTTGGTTCTCGGAAGAAGAGAAAAATCTTCCTTTTAGCTATTCAAATTTTACATTTCCCTGTTCTGTTCTGCCCTGGAAAAAGGACATCCTTGAATTCTAATTGGAGCATAGAAGCTTTCCTGTCATTTCCAATCCAGCAGATGTTAATGAGACTCTATCTCTATTTCTCAGTTGCTACTGGTACCTGGCTATGATGTTTAAAAAAACTTACAAGGATGATATCACAGTTAGAAGATTCTGTACCCAAGTAACTCCAAGGAATATTTTGTACTTTGTTTCCAGGAACATGATGCTTATAGCCTTAAAAGGGAATGTACATATGTCCATGTGAATATCTGAATATTGAAAATGTAAAATAATACATAAATGTAAAGAACAATGGAAACCAAAAAGTTTCCTTGTTGTGAAACTTTGCAGGAGCTGAAGACATATAAGCAATAGTTTAAAACATTAAAAGGTCATTTGCAATTCACATTGAAGCCTATATTTCTCTTGCAGGCATTTTAAAAGGTTGTGTGCATCAGAGTAGAAAAAGAAATTGCCTTAGTCCAAATATAGTTTTGCTACAACTGTCTGGGACAAAAATATGAAATAGGAGTCTCTTATATTGGGTATGTTCTGCCTTTGACTATTATTTGCAACCCTAGTGGCACTGTTTCAAAAGTACAGCAGGGAATCTATGTTTAAACAATCAAGAACTACAAAAAGTAATATGTTATGACAAGAAAAAGTCATGGTGAATAGTTTTAATGTCTGATGAGATTTGTCTTTAAGCTGTTCAATAAGATTTTTATTTAAATCTAAGCTAATAAAAAAGAATCTCCTTTAGAAAATTTTGGACCAAATTGCATGGAAGAAGTTTCCCTGAAGGAGTAAAACTCAGAAGTGGCAAATATATATTTTTTCTTTAAAATGTAATTTTAATAAAATTCCCACAGTGGACTACATTCAAATATAATGAAAACTGGAAACTAATTGTAGTAGAATAAAATGCATGTAAATTTAATTGTCTTTGGTAATTCAGTTTCATTAATATATAATTGAATTAGACTTCAATACTTGGAGAAATTTTTTTTTCCTGTGGAATAATCATAAAAGGATATGTTCTTATATAATTTCTTCATTGGAGAACTTCTTTTTTAAATGTTAAAGATAGATAAATTCCATGGCTTAGAAAACAGTCCAGGGGTTTAAGGATAATAGCATTAAGCACACTTTAATCTTATTGATACCATCATTATAAATTTATTCCTTAGAAATATGCATGGGCATGTGTCCTTATAGTAGAACGATTTATACTCCTTTGGATATATACCCAGTAATGGGATTGCTGGGTCGAATGGAATGTCTATTTCTAGGTCCTTGAGGAATCGCCACACTGTCTTCCACAATGGTTGAACTAGTTTACACTCCTACCAACAGTGTAAAAGTGTTCCTATTTCTCTACATCCTCTCCAGCATCTGTTGTCTCCAGATTTTTTAATGATCGCCATTCTAACTGGTTTAAGATAGTATCTCAATGTAGTTTTGATTTGCATTTCTCTAATGACCAGTGATGATGAGCATTTTTTCATATGTTTATTGGCCTCATGTATGTCTTCTTTTGTAAAGTGTCTGTTCATATCCTTTGCCCACTTTTGAATGGGCTTGTTTGTTTTTTTCTTATAAATCTGTTTTAGTTCTTTGTAAATTCTGGATATCAGCCCTTTG